>DF836419.1:29056-51890 GCA_000950595.1 Mucor ambiguus
AAACTGAACAGCATGGAAGGAGAGACTCGCACCAACGTCAACTACTTGGAGCAAATCACAAAATACCACAAATTAACAGGCAAATCCATAACCAAACTTCCACAGCTTGATAAAAGACCCATCGACCTCTACAAATTGAAAAACGAGGTGGCCGCCCGTGGTGGGGTTCAAGAGGTGACAAGACTCAAGAAATGGGCTGAAATTGGCAGAGAGCTAGGCTATGCTCGCAAGCAATGCACATCCATGTCAAATGCACTTAAAACCGCTTATCAGAAAGTCGTTTTACCCTATGAAATCTGGTATGGCAAGCACAAGAACGACATTGATCAGTTTACACTCAAAGAAGGTACTAGCTATTTCATTGTTTATTGTACCAAAATCCCCTTGTACTCATTTCGTTATATCCATAGACAATGGTCCTTCCTCCTCCTCCTCTCCCACTGACTCTGCTGAAAACGACAATTGCGAAATTTGTCATAAGAATGCAAATGAAGACAGCCTGCTTCTGTGTGATGGTTGCAACCGTGGTTTCCATACCTACTGCTTAAACCCCCCGCTTTCCTCTGTGCCAAAGACGGATTGGTTCTGCTTTCAGTGCTTAACGGCTGTAGGAAAAGACTATGGCTTTGAAGATGGCAACGAATACAGCCTCAACGACTTTCATACAGTGTGCGATAATTTCAAGACAAACTGGTTCAAGAAGACACATCCAAAGGGCTGCAGCACTGTCACAGAAGAGGAGTGCGAAAGCGAGTTCTGGAGACTAGTGAATAATCCTCATGAAACTTGTCAAGTTGAATATGGTGCTGATTTACATAGTACACAACATGGAAGGTAAAAGTTGAATAGCACATTTTCCGCAAGAGAAAAATTAACCACACATTGTCTTTATTATTATTGCTATAGCGGCTTTGCTACTGCTGATCATATACCAAAGAACGCGCTTGACCCATGGAATTTAAATGTGATACCTGTAGTGCCTCAGTCTTTATTCACATACATCAAATCCGACATCAGTGGCATGATGGTCCCTTGGTTATACGTTGGCATGTGCTTCTCTGCGTTCTGCTGGCATAACGAAGACCACTACACCTACTCTATCAACTACATGCATTGGGGTGAAACCAAGACATGGTATGGTGTTCCAGGTTCTGATACAACGAAATTCGAAGAGGCTATGCGAAAGGCTGTGCCTGAGCTGTTTGAACAGCAGCCTGATTTATTATTCCAACTGGTGACCATGCTTAGTCCTGAACGCTTGAAGAAAGAGGATGTGAATGTATATGCTGTTGATCAGCGTCCTGGCCAATTTGTAATTACCTATCCCAAGGCCTATCACTCTGGATTCAATCATGGCGTAAGTAGCAGCATAGACTGTTTAAAACACACACACACACAAAACTAACACGACTCTAGTTTAATTTCTGTGAAGCTGTTAATTTCGCTCCTAGTGAATGGATTGACTATGGCTTGGAATGTGTCAAGAGCTACAAAAACTACAGACGGCAACCTTGCTTCTCACACGACAATTTATTGGTAACAGCTGCACGAAACCTGAATTCAGTGGAGAATACCGACTGGTTGAAGCGTGGTCTTGTTGAAATGCAGAGCAGAGAGATGACAGAAAGACAGCACGTCAGAGCCAGAAAGTTAGAGGAAAAGGTCGTTGCCGAAGCTGATGTCCGTGAAGAATTACAGTGTGTGTTCTGTAACTGCTACAGCTATTTATCCTATATTGGCTGCGATTGCACTCACAAGGTAGCCTGTCTAGAGCACGTTGCTGAGGTAAGTTGATGCATACATATCCCGTCTGTAATACTGTAAGATTGACCTATCATTGCGTAGCTGTGTACATGTGATATCAACAGCAAAGTGATGCATTTACAATTCACTGACCACCATCTGGAAGAACTGGTTCAGCGTGTGACACACATTGGCCCTACACCTGATCTTTGGGTTGAGAAGCTGGAAACTGTGTTGAACTCGAGAGCAGCACTCAATATGAAGAAGCTCCGAGACCTCATACGAGAAGCACACAACAGCAACGTACCACAAGAGCCTATTGACAGCCTGAGAGAATTCATAAACGTGCTGGATCGATGGGTTGCAGATGCTGAACGATTACTTGGGCCCAAACCGGACAATGCAAAGCAGACAGACGCACGATACGAACGATGTCAGAATTTGATGGAAAGAGCTCAGGAAATCGGCTTTAACCTTGCTCTTCTGCCTGATGTCGAATCTTATGCAGTAAAGCTTAAAGACGTGGATGATCAAATTACAGACGAATTGTTTGCCTCAAATGACATTGATCGTCAAAAAAGCATACTGGACCGAGGCGTGCGTTTGCGATCTGACTCTCGCAGATTTCGAGAACTCAAGAAATTCATGGAATACAACATGTGGGAACAAAGTGTGCGAGAGGCTTATACTGCTCCCTTTTCTGCAAAGACATATAAAAAGCTGATCAAGGATGGCGAAGAGATGGGGCTGACAATCGAGTCTGACGCTTTATTCAAGCGCTTGGTGGATAGGGACCAACACGGAAGACAGGCAGTGCAGTATGTAGAGGATGTTATCAAGGGAAGACAGAAGATCGACCCCAGCAACGAACAAGGCATATTGCTGATTGGGCGCAACGCAAAGAACCCTGATATAAGTGTCGAATTGGATACTCAACTGATCAATCGCTTACGACACAGTATGGCAAGATCCAAGACCACACTCAACGATTTACACACAATGCTCAACACACAGTGTACCAAACCCAGTATTGCTGAGCGCCCCAGTGTCTCAGAGGCCCAAAGATTGACCACGGCAACACGAGAGCTGTGCTACACATCAGAGTTAGCGACACGATTGACACGAGAACTGGCTCGCAACAGCGCCTGGAACGAACAGCTTCGATCAACACTGATGAATGGAAGACAAAAAGGACTGGAAGTGATATTAAAGGAGATTCTCACCAACGTCCAACGCATCACGACCAGCGAGGGTAAACCAAAAATCTACTGTATCTGTAGAAACAAGGAGAACGGCCATATGATCGCTTGCGAAATCTGCCACGAATGGTATCACGTCCCCTGTTTACGAGTCGCTCGCAACATTGCTCGCTCTCCCACAGCCTACCTGTGCCCAGCCTGCCACCCAACAACTGATGCATTACAAAAGATACCTCATCAGTCCAAGCAGCCAACGTTGAAAGAAATCGCAGATCTGGTCGCATTAGCAGGTCAACTGAGCTTCCGTCCCAAAGATTACGAAGCCATCACCCATATATACAGTATCATGTTGGATTATCAAAGCCGTGTGCAAGCATTCTGTCGCTCAAAGGCGCAACTGGATCATACAGACATGGACAGAATCAAGTTTTATTTGCGAACACTTATGGGACTCGAAGTTTTCTTGCCAGGTGAAGCCGACTTTTTGCGTGCCAAGGTTATCGTCCTTACACCTGTCGTTGAGTCTATTGCGAGATCCACCACATCGTCACCTACCCTAAGCAGCAACAGCGGCAGCCCCCCAAATGTGTCCTCTGCTGCGAACCACGTTTCGGGTGTAAATTGCAACAAAGCAATCATCTCATCGCCTACATCCAGTGGCTCGTCAAGTGTATCATCATCGATGGACCATGCTCAACCCGAGAGACCCTCCTTCAAGAGGAAGCTTGTAACGACAGTGGGCTCCCCTCAGGACAGACCACAGAAGGCCATAAAACTCACCCTCAAACCACCAAAGCCTCCTTCACCCTCACCCTCCTCCTCACCGTCCTCATTCGCCGCTTACTCATTTTCCAGCAAGAAGCGAAAGCACAGGCCCGATGAGGATGACTTGTATAAACCAAGCAAGAAGTAGAAGTAAATAGTAAACCGTTTGCGAAAAATATATATATATTTGTTTCAAGAAAACTTTGTTTGTTATAAATAAAATTGATTCTTGCTTATATTATGACCCTTGCTGATCTCGTCTTCATTTCCTATACTTTTTGATGTAAGCAAGAACATATTCAGAGCCATATGTAAATGTTTATAAAGTCTGTCGATCCACGGACAAGAGAGACAAACAAACCACTCGCTATATGTGTATTTGTCTTATGAATACATTTTCATGGAAAGGCCAAAGCTCACGCCAAACCTAGCACTCCTACTCCCAATGATGTTTAAACTGCTGGTATACCCATCATTGTCAATGTCGCTACATCTATAAATCCAGCAACAAAAGTCATCAGGCATACACAGTGCGCATTTGTTCGAAATTAAAGCTATTACAGCACTTTTATAAACACATGATCATAGCCAATTGTTTATAAATGCAATCGAAAAATGGCAACATTTGTATCAGATTCCACTACATATGTCACTAACTTTTTTTTTTTTCATGCAAATTAAATCAACCAAAATGCTCAGGCTATTGTAAATCAGCAAAGTCCAATCAGCCTTTATCTCCTCCTTTCTCTTGTACATGTAATAATTGTCATCCCTTTAAATTTAATTCAATTCATCATAGTGCATACGGTGCATCATGTATAGAGATGCGTGGTACCGAAAATAAGAAGAAAGGCTTCTCATTTGACATTTATAAAGGATAAATTGGTGTTTATGTAGAATAAATTAGAATATTTTTTTTCTGTGAATTGAATTTTGTTCGCCAGGAAGAAAATCAAATGTATGGAAAATTAATGACTAGCATGGTCGTTGCATTTATGCTTCAGCGATATCAGCCTAAGAGATTTCGTAGAGTTTTCAGGCACTTTTATCAAACACTTTGTCGTTGTGTTGTTAGACTAAATACACAACAGGATAAATAATGAGGTTTGTTTGTTATAAATGGGGCAATTCAAGGGGTATACGTTTATATATACCTTTTTCTTGGTTGGAGTCGCATTTTTCACTTGATGCACCTCGATATCTGTATCATAAGGCGCATTTACAACCACGAGGGCCTCCTGCTGAGCTGCCATGATGACCTCAAACCTATCGATATCATCCATTGTCAAATAACAATATGACGCATTATTCTTTAACACTCTTTCAATTTCTTGATCTATCTGCTGTTTGAATATATTCAGGTGATTTTGTTCGTTTTCTAGTGTTTGATTGTAGTTCCTCAAATAGGCAAGTCGTTGCTCGAGTTCATTTGTTGATGCGGATAATGATGATGGTGTTGTTGTTGTCATGATATTATCATTCGTCGTTTCATTAGCTGCATTGACTGCAGCATTCCCGCTTTTTTTTCATGAAAAGATTAGTCAAGCAAAGATGGTTATTTCATAATTATACACTTACATCCATCGTACATGATTTTTGGTGTTCTTTTCGATAAGCCGAATGCCCTCCAGTACATTGGTAATGTCATATATTCTTCGTTTCTGCACTTTGAGTTGACTGGCGGCGCGGTTCAAATCAAGGTCTCCATGTGCACTGGATCGAAGTAATGCAATAAACTTTTTTGTCAATAGACCAAGCGATGAATCATATCTACATGATTGAGACGAAGAGGAGAGCGAGGAAGTAGCTGGTGGCTGCTGTTGCTGTGGTGATGGTTGTCTTACATCTTGCTGCTGAGGCATGTATTGCATTGGCTGTTGTTTGGAATACGGATGATACATGTGTTGATGTGATGATCCTGAGATACATATTACAAACTGCTACATTGGAGCCAAACAATGATACCATACCTGTATCGCTTCGTTTGCTTCGCTTGTAATGACTAGATGTACTATTATTACTGCTAATGCTACTCGTGCTACTGCCGCTGTTGCTGCTATGGCTACTGGTACTGCTAAGACTCGTACAACGCATGTTATGATGTTTATTATCAATTGATGGATGACAGGGATAGTTTGACATGATAATAGACAAGTTATAAAAAAAAAGAAAGGGAAGCAAAAAATAAACAACAAAAAAGAAAATAAAAAGGGGTGGAAAACTATATAAATACATAGAGGATAAAGGGGTGGAAAATCTACGCCCATCAACATGCAAAGTGGTTTATAGCTTTTTGTCTCACCCCACCAATCGAAGCAATTATACAAATGCACGAACCATATAAAAACCATTTGCTATCCATCCCCTCTCTTCTAACTAAAATCTCCCTCTTTTTTTTTTCCTTTTACTTCATTTTCCCCCCTTTTTCACAAGTTTAATGGATAGTGAAAAATCGACTGAATCCTTGGAGTGCTTCAAACTCATCCATTGTGATGTAAACTCCTTCAGCAAGCGAATTGCATGATTGTATAAGGTGCCCAATTTTTTCTATAGGATAATGCAAATCCTCAAGTGATAGCCGGTGATAGTGTTTAAACAGAAAGTTCTCCGGTGGCTCATCGGGATGTTTGACCAAGTAATCTGCTAAATGAGGCAATAGCATGTGTACTGGAGCTTGTGTTGTTGTTGTTGTTGTTGTTGTTGTTGTTGTTGTTGCTATTGTTGTTTTCGTAAATTGTTGATTAAGCTGATCTTCCTCCTCTTCATCGACTTCTTGCTCTTCATCTGATGATAGGCTCGAATCGGATATTGAGAATAAATCTTCCATTATTTCATCGCAATCCTTTTGTGTGCGTAAACACGCAAGCGATTTGATCACTACAGACTTTCGCTTGCTCTTGATCAAGTCAGGAACGGTGGATTGGACTTGCTGGTGCTGTTGCCGCAGCAACTCATCAAGACGGCTGATTTCTTGGTTATTTGTAGTAGACAAAAGGCAATTGTATGGTTTCTATTGTACATACAAATAAATCGATGCTTTTGTTTGTATGCTGATTAGGTGCATGTTTATTTTATTTTTACCTCTTTAGTGTAGTCCCTTTTGCTGAAAAGTGTTATTTTCTTCCGTCTTATTCAATTGATTTGATTTGTCTAAATACCTCGAATGTGGATCATAATTCTCGAATACCGTTATATACTCGAGTTTTGCAGCGTTCATTTTATAGAGAAAGTGGAATGAAAGAAGATTGTAATAGTTTGTGTTTTTTTCTCTCTATCTCTCTTTGCAAGATTCAAACAAGCCCTAATAATCCGAAAAACGAACATATACTATGTATAACTCGGAGGATATCAAATCCAATGGCATATTTATTCTATATATCGGAAGATTTCATGCGGCACATACAGCAAATGCATGATTTGTGCCAAGAGACAGGTCTATCACCTCTTTATCTATATTTACACGAACTGGTTCAAACGCATGTTGAGAACTGCCGGTGCCTAATCGACAGCTAGGCCCGTTCAATCCCCATGTGTAAAGCTCTCCAGACGTTGTAATTGCTGCTGCAAAATCTGTTGCTGCAAAAACTTTGGACACGTTGGTTAAGCCTTTGATTTGCGAGCTCTTCAGTGTCTGAATTTTGTCTTTTCCTAAACCTAAAGCGCCGTAACCACAAGTGTATACATTTCCATTCTCTGTGAGCAACACTGAAAATGGACCACCAGCTGCCATATCCACCACTTGTCCCTCCACATTTGTAATTTCCAATGGTTCCAAGATCTGATTACAAAAACAAGGAGAAATTAGATAAATGCTATTACGCCTTGACTCATTAAAACACTTACTCTATCGATCACTTTTCCCTGAACGCCTTGTCCATATTCCGAATTACCCCAAGTCCATAATCTGCCATTGACATCCAACGCCAGCGTAAAATCCGTAGAGCTCGATAACTTCTTCACCCGAAGGCTCAATTGCAATGGGGATGGCACATCCTTGTCGTCTTTGCCTTGTCCCAGTTGTCCGTCAGCACTCCAACCCATGCCATGCAATGTATTCCTGTCAGTTGCAAATATCGTATTGTCAAGCCCACTTGTGATGTGCGTTATCTTATCCGGGAAATCAACCAGCTTTGGCTTTTCTTCTTTGATGAATTGCCCAGGAGTTGTGTTTTTGTTTTTCCCTAATCCCAACTGACCATACATGTTGTTACCAAAGGAGTAAAGCTGTGTGTCTGTCAAATCATGTGTAAGTGTATATTATGTCAATACTCCTTGGAAATATTACCTCCGTTTTCTTTGTTCTCTGTTACTATATGTGAATGCTCCCGTCCACATGAGAGTAATTTGACAGTATTCTTTACATCCACTTTGTGAGTGTCAACAGCACAAGTACCCAGTTGTCCACTCTGGTTTAGTCCAAATGCATATACGCCGTTGTCTTGCGTTCTTAGCAGCGAATGACCCCATCCGCTACTTACATGTGTCACTATTTGATCTTTCTATAAATTACATGTCGGTAAACTATCTCCCAAATGTCATATCGTACAACTTACAGGCAATGCATAATCGTGTTCTTTTTGCAAATTAGTGGGCTGTTGAAACACTCGATCCAAGTGACCCTTTGTTAACGGTAATGCTTGTGTCTGTCCCCAGCCATACAATATAGTCTTTTGAGTACTGGTATGTAATGATCGATACCCTGCTCTTTTAAGGTTGCTGGAAATCATGTAAATTTGAGTAAACAAAAAAGAAAGAAAGCCAACAGCCCCTACTTGCTCTCGATTGGGTTCTAAATTTGATGTTGCTGCTAAGGGCCTAATAGTCAACATTGGCATTGGATTCACAACAAGAAAATGCAGTAAGTTCTTCCATCAACAAGCCCACTATCTGTTATTTTGCATGTAGTAGTAATTTGTCTTTTCAAAAGCAACGTAGCTTTTATTTTAAAGAAAGAAGCCATTTTTAGCCGTAAATGCAAATGTAAGGTTTGACTCATATTTTTTGACCTTAACCCTCAGGCAAAATTTTGAGGGTTCAGCTTTTTTCTCAAGATATAAACAGCAAATAATTTAATAAGTAGTACCAAAACACGTGTTTAGTTTGTGGCTACAGTAATAGCATAGTTCGTGGCATATTTTACTTGCCAGATTTTGAGATAATGAGGGAAAAGTAGAACTTTTGGAGCCTCAAAATGCTAATACTGGTTCAAGCTCCTAGCACATTTCAATATCCGACTAAAAAGGGCCTAGCTGGGTCGCCTTGGTTTCTTTGCTTGGTTTCTCAACAACTTGATGTAAAGAATCAGAATAAAAGATGCTTGCCAAATTGAGGCATCAAAGGGTGTCTATTAATGCACAAATTTGGAATAAGATGCTTTATTTTTCATATACAAATTTGCAGGGTTTGCAATTCGAGGCTTTATTTCTTCAGAGATACCATCTATCACAGGTAGGGTACCTTTTGAAAATCTATATCTCCCATATTGAAGGCACCGATAAATTATAAATTTAGAAAATATAGCTAAATCAGAGATGCCGGAGCTGTCAATTGCTCCAGGAATAACCTTTTTAGTTACAAATTTACTTTTTCAAATTTACGATCCTACTCGCTTCTTCAAGGACATTTTCCCACACTTTAATTGGTTGTGATGGCATGCTGCTTGCAAAAATGAAAAGGGAAGTTAAGCATAAGAACACGCATCTTCTTTTCTTACTTTTTCACTTTTACTATCATTTGCTATCCCAAATATGGCCTCAATTCGTTCTCTCTCAAGCAGAATTGCTCGCTTCGCCCTCTATGAATGCACTGCTGATCTCTCCCATCTTAGCACACAAGAACATGCTGCTTTAAAGCATTTAGTCAAGGCAGGAAAGTATATTGACCAACTCTATATGCGTCAAGCATGGGCTGGTAACGAGGAATTGCGTAAAAAGCTGCATGCTGAAGGAAACAAGGAACTTATCACTTTGTTTGAAATGTATAAGGGTCCTTGGGTAAGTGTATTCATTCAACATTTTATTACGCATGTACTTAATTGTCATGTGTAGGCCCGCGAAGATGATAACGTACCCTTTGTTGATGGTGCACCCGAACGCCCTGAAGGCGGCAATTTCTATCCTGAAGGTATGAAGAAGGCTGATTTTGAGGCTTGGGTAGAGACTTTATCACCCGAAGAGCAAAAGAGGGCCAAAAGCTATTACACACTTATTCGTAAGGACGACCATGGTAGATTTGAGACCATTTCCTACGCTAAAGCATACGCCGATCTCTTGAAGCCTGCAGCTGAACATTTGCGCGAAGCTGCCAATGAGCTGAAGGGTGTCAAGCTTGCTGATGAAGAACAAGGAACTCGCATTGACGAATTTTTAGCCTCGCGTGCTGATGCTTTTGAAACTAACAATTATTTGGATTCCGAGTTGGATTGGCTTCGTCTTGGCAAATCCAACAAGCTGGAGATCACAATCGGCCCTTATGAACAATATACTGATGGTCTTTTCACTTTCAAGAGTGCCTACGAATTTTACATCCATGTGAGAGATGAACACTCATCCAAGCTTTTGGAAAAGTTCTCTGATCTTCAATTCGTGGAAGACCGTTTGCCTATTCCAGAGAAATACCGTAACGACAAGCTAGTTGCCGCTCCTATTGTTGTTGTGAATCAATTGTATGCTGCTGGTGATGTTGCTGTAAGTAGCTTTTCCTGAATGACATATTTACGATTTATCAATCAAGATAACAGGTTCCTATGACCGCTGCTTATAATCTTCCCAACGACGAGGAAGCCATTAAGAAAGGTGGTTCCAAGCTGGTTCTTATCAAGAATGTCCAAGAAGGCAAATTCGAGCATGTTTTGACACCTATTGCTTCCCAGGTGTTGGCTAAGGATCAATTGGCTCATTTAACAAAGGATGCATTCACAACTCACGTCTTGCTCCACGAGGTGTGTCATAGTAACGGACCCCATCATACACTCAAGGGTGATACTGTTCGTTCCAAATTGCAAGAATATCACTCTGCCCTTGAAGAGGCCAAGGCAGACATTGCCGCTTTATTTGCTGCTGATTTGATGGTAGATCATGGTACTATTGACAATGTCACACAAAAGGAGTTCTGGGTCACATTCTTGGCTTCTGCCTTCCGTTCAATCCGTTTCGGTATCCAAGAGGCACATGGTTTGGGACAAGCAATTCAACTCAATTACTTGGTAGAGAAGGGTGGTTTCAAATGCGATGAAAAGACAAAGTTGTTTAGCGTTGATTTCGAAAAGATTCGTTCAGCAGTGTCTGACTTAACCAGAGACATTTTGATTCTTCAAGGTGATGGTGATAAGACCGCGGTTGATGATTTTGTTAAGAAGTACGGTATCCTTCACAAAGACACCAAGGACGCCTTGGCTCGTATTGATGATGCTGGCATTCCAGTTGATATCCGCCCTCACTATCCTCTTGCCAACTAAATTTTGTAATAATAAACACCTAAAATCCACCGCCAAATTCTTCCAACATTCTATGCAATGCCTGTCTAGCGTCCTCATCATTCTCTGCAACTTCCTCTTCATCGGATGACGGCTCTTGTTGTGCACTGTGTGAATCCATGTATATTTTATCTAGCTCTTGAAGCGTAGCTAGCATACTTGGGTCTTTGACTACCACTTGACCATTCACTATCTTGAAGGAATCGGGCTGATCCTCCCGATCTTCGCTTTCTACAACAATGGGTGGATTGACCGAAATAACGTCGTGCATATTGTCCTCCTTTGGATGCACTTCTACTCCTTCTTCTTCTTCAGGACAGAACAGTGACTCCTCGTTGATAACATCGTGCTTTTTGGTGTCCTTCATCTTTTCTAATAGTCTTTTATCCTCCTGATTAAAAGCATGAGCAAAGGGCATAGCTTTTTCTTATGAAATACTACCTTTAGATCGGCGAGCTTGCTCTTCCACAGCTCTTTGAGATGCAACAAAAACTCACGCTCATCCGCTAAATCAGAATAGAGCTTTCTAGACCTCTTACTGTCGTCGAAATGTTACATCACTACTCTTTGAGTACCTCAACACAGCAGAACTTACGATTGAACCGGTGTGCCTAATGGAAATCGTGCTTCAGGCAAGGGAAAGTAGCTAGCATCGTAGGGAACTTCGTTTGTTGGGTTCATCTGTGCAGAGCTAAGTACATTAGTGCTATCTACTTCTGACGTATCCTGGCGCCTTCTTTTCAAGCTTGACATGATGAATAGTTTGAAACAAAGAGCCATCAAATATCATTTTGGGCATTCTTTGGATGAAAATCCTTTCGCAGTCTCCTTGTTGCACCCCTTTCAACTTGAAACTTGTTGTGGCTGCATTGACGAATGGCAGCGATTTATATTTAATTGCTTTCAGGTCGAGCATTTCTCGACCACAGAGGCTGACACTCGGCAGTTGTTTGTATGTAAATCAAATACAAATCAGTTTTATAAACATGTGTACAATAAACTACTCTGTAGAATTCTCAAGTAAGAAATATTTCGATGTTGTCCAAATTGCAAAAAGAAAAGAAATGAGTTATATTTTCCGAGTTATTCGAGTACCTTTATTTGCAGTTATTTCATCAGGCATTGTACGTACCATTATCATCTTCTTTCTCTCTCTCTTTCTTTTAAAAACTTAAATATGAAGAAGCAATCTGCCATCAACACGAATAGTATTAATAGATTAAACGAGGTATTGTATGTGCCCTGAAGCAACGCTAAGCATACGTTTGCATTGCATAAACTTAAGGCAAATCTTGTTCATAGGTAAAAGCCAGGGCATCTTTGAATAGATTCGATTCTCGCTATGAAAAGCTCTATACATTGGGCAAGGGTAATTTCGGAAAAGTGTATCTAGTAGAAGACAGAGAATCAGGGGAGCAGGTATATATAAGCATTGCTATGCAATCAATCAGTTGCCTAACACCAAATCAGTACGCTGTTAAAGTGGTCGATAAAAAGATGTTTAAATCAGGAGATCAAAGACAGCATGCTCAAAGAGAACAATCTATTTGTGAGACATTTGCTTCTGGCCTCAGCCATAAGAATATTGTTCGAGTATATGATGTTCTGACGGAAGACGACTACATTTACATTGTCATGGAGTATGTGGAAGGTGGCGAATTATTTGACAAGATCAAGCAATCAAAAGGTTTAGCGGAGCCAACAGCACGCAGGTGGTTTAGAGAGATCATCGAAGCAGTAGAGTACATCCACGATGTAGGTTGACGTATGGCACGTACTATTACCGTTCACTAATCTGATTGTGAGTGTAGAATAACATTGTACATAGAGATTTAAAACCAGAGAATGGTATTTGCTATAGAACAGCTGCCTGATCTATAGAATTACTCATTTGCAATATAGTTCTCATCGACAACACCCAACGCATCAGGATATGTGATTTTGGCTTTGGTAACGTCTTCAAGGAAAGGCACCAGGTACTGAGTACTTATTGTGGAAGCCCATTCTACGCTGCGCCTGAGATGGTCACTGCCACACCATACCGTGGGCCCCCAGTAGATCTATGGAGCTGTGGTGTTATACTATTTGCCATGTTGACAGGATCTCTACCATTTCAAGGAGATGAGATGCCTCAGTTATTTCAAAAGATTAGTCGTGGGCAATATACTATTCCTCCATACGTAACAAGAGACGCGTCTGATTTGATTCAAAAGCTACTATGCAAAGACGCTAAAGACCGTATAACAGCCAAAGACTGCCTATTACATCCATGGCTATTACCACCTACTATGACTCGTTGTTCACTATTGACCTCGTCCCAGCTGACTCTTAGCAGTAGACTTACAAGCTTTTCTTCAAGAAAAAAAGTAAACGCATTTTCTAAAGCGTCATCGGTTTCCATGGCAACATCACTATCCAGTCTAACAAAAGCACACAACAACACAATCACCATAGAGCACACACCGCCCAGTGACAGACACACCAAACCGTCTGAATTCTTCTTGCGGATATTTAGAAAGAAATCACAAATTACGCCTGTCAATAACCATAATCTAGACCATGTCAAAAATGAGAAAATCATCAGAGCTAAATTCACATTTGGCCGATTCAGAGGGTTCTTTAAAACTTCATTCCAAAAGCGAATTACTGCAGAATAAATGTATACTTTTTTTTTTTTATTCTATACAATAAATATATGAAAATACATGTCCTTTCACTTCTATTTTACTTTTTTTCGCCTGTTGATTTACTCTTCCTTCAAAATGTTCTTTCTAATGAATCCTGAAACTGTCTCAAAGACCACCAAAAGAATACCACCACTATTGTTTATGAAACAGTTAGTGTTACACGCACTCGTAGATTCCGTTTTGTACACTTACCCAGGACCCAATCTCAAAACCTTGGGCAAGAAACCTCTATACAAGGATGCCATACTAACCACACAATGTTAGCTCAAAAAGTCGGTGAAACAAGCTCTCAATCATCCTACCCTTCTTCCTTGGCAACAGTAGCCAATGCAGGCAAAGTCCAGTTGTATTTTTTGACACCAACACCATCGTAGCTTTGAACACGAGTCTTGACGACATCGAAAGGTGTGTTGAAAGCAGTGGCGACAATACCACCCACAGTACCAGCAGCGAAGTTAGTGAGACGTTGTTGGTTAGGATCCTATTAGCACATTAGACTCATGCCCAGCACACATTAGCTCTCGCCCTTACCTTGGACTTGGGCAAGTTGTCCTTGACAGTGAAGATCAAACCAAAGTAGGCACCGTTCCAGACGGCATGACGCCACATGGTAGCTTCCAAACCATTGAATAAGGCCAAAGCACCCTCTGAAGCAATAATCTTCTTAAAGGTATCAGCAGTACCATTGTATTTGCCAAGCTATATAACATATTAACGCCTGAACTCTCTCAATACCATAATCACCAGCTCAAACTTACGTTTCTTTTATCTTGCATTCTGACCTTGATCAATTCGAAAGGCACAATCAAAAAGGCTTCAGTAATACCAGCACTGACACCAGTCAAGACGGACAATGATTGAGTCACCTTTTCGAAACCAAACATCTTCTTGTAAAGACCAGTATATTGCTCATTAGCAGCAAACTTGGTAGCACGCTTAGGTGCCTCTACCATGATGGGAGGCAAGATACCACGATAAAGTGAGGCGGCACTAATAAAATCGAATGATGAATGGCGTACGATGAGTCACACAAAGCTAAATGTATTATAAAAAAGTGGGGTAATTTACCCTTCTTGCTTGATCATGTTGGTCATGGTAGTGATGATACCAGTGCTGGCACCAGTGCTTAATTGAGCTCTGGTCTTGACAACTAAGAGCTTTCGTTAACAACAGTTCAAATCATTCTATTCTCGTGTAGTATCTTACCATCCAAAGGATACATGACCAAAATCTCAGAAACACCAGCAATAGCACCAGCCAAAAATTGGAAGCCGAAAGGAAGAGCTATACATGTCGAATCAATCACTGACTCTTTTTCACACAAGGCGCCAAATTTACTTACGTTTTTGTGCAGTGTCAGACATTATATGGGAGTTTCTTGAAAATCAGGGTAAAAGAAGAGAGGGAAGAAGAGAGGATGGGGTTTGCTTTAAAGCCGTTCTAAGATATTTAGATGGAAACGATTATCTAGATGCCGCCAAACTTTGTTAGGCCAATTAACAGTCCATATGAAATGCAAAGGTTATCAGTCATACAGGGCGAACCGATTGGTTTGCTCTCGTAAGATCTCTGTTTTCATGCTGAGAGAAAATATTACCGTACTCGGTAGTACAACTTTAAGCTCTTGCACACACGTGCTTTCAACTGATAAAATTTATGTTGCCCAACTTGAATTCAATATAATTTGATGGAGATCAACTGACATTGGAGTCTCTTCCATTGGGATATCGAAAGAAGAAAATAAAAGGAAAAATCCCACATCTCAAACGAGAAGGGACGTATTGAGATCGGGATTGCACAACAGATTAGAGGATGGTTACATTTGATGCTCAGGATAAGCACTGAAAAGCTTAATTTATGCGCTCCTAAATCTGTATAAATGCAACAAATGGACATATTTAAGGCTGTCCATCAGATATCAAAATCAGTCTCGACGTACATATTAGGAAAGTAAATCATTTTGCTACCAGGATAATCAAAAGGTAGAGTTCTGACACGCCACATGAAACCACAACAAATAGCTAGATCCAAAATGTATAGTTTGGAGATGTATGCCATCTTTTGAATCAAAATACAATTCTTCGCTCTCTGATCAAACGATATAGTCAGGCAATGTTTTTGTGAAACTTAAGTGTAAAAAGTCGAAAAGTTTACTAAATAACGTAATTGTTCTTTAAATCCCACCAAGGAGCAGAAGTAAGTTTGGTCTTACTTCAGCTGTGCAAGTTTTGCTGCCTTTAGCTTGTGGTAAATATGATATCTCCCACTGAGACAACTAATTCAAGAGTTGTTGAATCAAACAACTATTCGTCATTCCACAAAGCAGATATCAAAGCGGGAGGCATGAGTTTATCATCAAATTGCTCTTTAATAGACATACAATGAGTGCTTATTTTGCTGATAAGTTTTTGTAGAATCTATCAATGTGCCCTGTGTCAAGACAGCCATCATTTTTTAAGAGTTCTTGCCTGTTTCAATCGCCAGCGTGTAAAATAATTATATGCGATCATTGATATTGTGCTGTGCTCAGATATCCCAAAAGTAGCTTTCATGTCAGTAACATCATGTGGTCTATAAGCAATGAACATAAAATTATAACCCAGCGAATCAATGGTCAAACAATGTTAGATGTAGCTCAAGACATCTACCCACTATTAAGCTATATAGCAAGCTTTCTTGTTTCCAGATATATTTTAACAAAACTTATATATTCAAATAGGCAAGAAGTTAAGCAATCTAAATAAGTGTATTGAATTTGTGCTTTTATAATGAAATTTCTCTGTAAATCATGAAAAACAGTGCAATTTTTAATTATTTTTCTGCAATTCCACATATTTAATGTAGGGGACTATAGTATGTATGACCTATGGCTGCAAATAAAACTCTTCTGCATTTCTCTACGTCTGCCTAAATGAAAACAATTCACACACGTACAAGCATTATAATGGCGTTATCTCTTACTACTCAAAAGCATGCAAAACATAGAAAAATTATAGTACATTCGAACCGCGTTTTCTCTTGTTAGAAGCAGTTTTAGACATCCGGAATAGCGCCAAACAATTCCTCTTAACTAGTTGCTACTTTCTGACATTTTTGCTTAACTCTTTTGGGACCTGAAAAACATCGCCAAAAATCGACTCCAAACCATAAGGTACCCCTTATTGTTTTTATCAAAAATCATACGATCTCGTATTTGATGCCCAAACTAAGAACTTCTACTATGGTATGTACTGAATCAAGATGATTTCTCGGTCCAACGCAATTCCTAAAAATACTTTTGTGAGACCTTCATATGTAAAATATTGACAATTTTGCCAAAAACCTCAATTCATATTTTCAAGAATTACCAGGTAAGTTTGTTCAAAGTATTTTTAATAATCAGAATTATCGGATGCGCCTCAAAAAGCACATCAAAAATGGATTAGAAAGCATGGGATTATTGTCGTAATTTACATAGTCGAATCCTCGAAAACCTTACAAAATAGTCTAAATTGCATAAGTTACGATCAAATCTGACCAATCTGGAGTGATGTTATCGGAGTTTAAACTAGTCTTAGCTGGCAAGATCATTTATGCCTTCACCATGAATATACTTCATGTTCAAGAAAGGCATTGCGAATCAAAACATATTATAAATTAGGACAACTAATAATAATTAATTTAGTAAAGTAATTTCTATATATGAGAGGTTTGATTATCCTAAATAGTTTATTCATATGTAAAATACAGAATTGCCGTCTAATTCAAAAATGTATTAAACACTTTGAGCGTTCAACCTAGTGCTAGGGTACACAAACTAAGTAACTATGGCTATATGCATAGATTACTGAAGGATATGAGCTCTCACGCATTGTAAAAGTGACTCAAGTCGGCCTAAAAGTATTGCAATTGATCTGAAGGTAGTGGTGCGTGAAACACATGTCTACTTGGCTTTTAGTTTCGAACGTCTGCCTCTTCTCTCTCGTCTGCAGGCTCAAACAAACAAGAAGGGAGGGAGAGGGCAGGGTCGCAAAAAATGAAAACTTATCCCAAACTATTTTTTCATTGCACACACACTACTCTGCGTTTTTATTTGGAAATCTATGCATCGCATCAAATAAACAGACGGATATTAGAGCCGTAGGGACAGATACGCTCAGTAGGACAATTCCCCTGAATTTCCCAACACCAATGCATACATCTATAAAAGGCCATTTTAAAGAAGCAGATAATATGGCATTTTGGAACATTTCCAACAGGATTCATTGCAACGTTTGATAAAAATAACGGACATGTAATGTATACTACACTTACACAAAGAAGAATAGCGTACCTGTAATATCTCGTGTGACAAAATGATTCCTTCTGGCCATCCAGAGCACAATGCCACATTACTTGTAATACAAATGTAATACCATCCAGCATTCCATTTAATTACGTATTCGCTTATCGTGTAATTTAGAACTGATTTTTTGGGTGGCTATCTAGCGAGACAGTGTCATTTCAATGAATTTGAGAAACATAAGGGTCCATTGCAGCGTATCCAAACAAAGCAGGACCCACATATAAGTTTGTATTCCCTAAACTTGCAAATAGAAAGTTGGTTTTCTTGCTATGAACAAGGTCACAGGATTTGGGTTTGAGGAACCACCTTTCTTTTTTTTTTGTTGTGTGTGAATGATTGTGCCTTTCGCATTTCAGCATATATCCTTTTCCCTTTTCCCCTCTCTTTTTCATTAGAACTATCCATCATGACGCAACATCAACAGGAAGAGTGTATAGCATACTTTTCGAGTTTATGCCAAGAGCTTTATAACCCCAAAAGTCCTTCCGAACGTGATCAGATTCAAAAGATATTAGAAGCTAGTTTCCCAACTTTCTCATCTTCAGATACCATAAAGATAAACATTGATCACATCCCAACATTCGATGTTACCACTCCCACAGACACAGCCACCGCTTTGAGAATCATGCTGGAGAATTCCCCTAACCCGTACGTCCAAACGTTCTCTCTTTCGAGATTAAAGCAACTAGTATTGGCACAATTCACAATATTCGATACCGATACCAAAATTCAACTGCGTAAGCCGACGAAATCAGATTTATCTGCTTTGCTGATTTTGTACATGTCTCATACTTATCGATCCATATAAACAGGCGCTTTTTTGTTGGATTACGCTTATATGCACCCAGATCTACAACCGTTTGTTATCACCCAATTGGCAGGAGTGCTGGCTTTATTGACTCGATTTGGCTGGCTTGATCATGAAGAGTATCAAAATGTGTACCAAGATATGACTCTCTTCCTTCAGGTAAGTTGTTAAGAGGACAAAAGAAAGGGGATATACTAACGTAAGTGATACCTGAAGGCCTCTGCTGACCATCGTATCGTTGGTATGCAAATCCTATCTGTCATTGTACAAGATACCAATGCTGCAACAATTCCCAAATATTCCGCTAAATTCAGAAAAGCAGGTAAGTTCATGCGTGGGGGCGCTACTGCTGCTGCGTAAAAAGGTGGGTGTTGACAAATACAACAATTGCTAGCTGCTGGACTCCGGGATACTCAATTGCTTGATATATTCAAGTATACTTATCAATTTCTCGAGAGCTTGTTGGCCAGATCGGTCCCCTTTGATAAACGTACAGTATCTCAAAGTTCAAATCCTACATGTATACTGATACATTTATCTCCTGAATCAGCTGACCAAGAAGCCAGAACCAGAGATGCTACTCTCGATCTACTGTTAAAGTGTCTTTGCTTTGATTTCGCTGGTACAAGCTTGGACGAGGCAGGTGAGGATACGGGGATGGTTCAAGTAAGTTTTATCATTTCTGGCTGTTTATAAGTAGGTCCATTAACGGCATTCATGATTAGATCCCTGCAGCATGGAGAAGTGTTTATGAGATGGAAAATTTCGTACCCCAGTTTTTCAAAGCCTACGCTGAATTTTCGCCACCTCACTCTGGTAAAGTCATGGAATGCCTTGTGCAAATCGCAGCAACAAGAAAAGCACTTTTCAGCGGTGAAGATGAGCGCAGCAAGTTTGTAACTGCCATCATGAAAGGGATTCAGGACATTATCATTACTTCTCAAGGTTTGGGGGACGCAGATTGCTATAACGGGTTTTGCCGATTATTACAGCGATTCAGAACAACTGCTCCTTTGAACGAAATGGCAGAGAAGCAAGGGTACATGGAATGGATAGAACTGGTGGCAAAGTTCACGCAGCAGGCCTTCCAAACTTGGACCCCTACGACAACTGGCTACTATTTGTTGAGCTTTTGGTCTCGCATTGTGCAAAGCATGACTTATTATCAGCAATTAGGAGAAGAAACTGTAGAAAAGCTACAAGCTATTGCTGTGACATTGACAAAGACATTCATCACCACTTACATTGAGACAGTGCCAAACAGAATCGAGGAAATGTTGGATGGTAAGGAGAAATGATCTGATTTGACTAGAAGGAGATATGGCAATGGAAAATCTAATGTTATATCATAGATCCATTAGATGATGAGGATGCACTACTCGAGTCATTAAACATGCTCGGTCAAATTGCTCGCTGCAAGTATGAAAAATCATGCGCTGCACTCGTGGGGGTGTTTGATCCAGTTACTGCCCACTATGAAGAGTTGATCACACAGGCTAGTATGGGCAGTATCAGTGGAGAGAATCTCAAGGAGGCTATTGACGTGTTTGAGGCTAAATTCGCATGGCTTGTCTATATCATGGGCGTCTTTATCGGTAATCGTCCGGCTTACTTGAGCTCTGACGAGAACGATGAAGCAGATGGCCAGCTGACAACCAAAGTGGTCCAATTGATGGAGGTGAATCAAAACCTTGGTCAGAGCGATCCTGCATTTCTGAGCGAGAAGCTTGATTCTGCCCTGGTGTTTTTCTTTTTGCAATTCAGGAAATCTTACGTGGGCGAATCCAATGCAAAATCGGCTTACACGAAACTGAACGAGGTGTTTGGTATTGAAGGACCAGAGGATATGCTTAATCTCATCATGCGCAAAGTGTAAGTATGCGGCTGATGAAGGCAAGCATCATGATCTAATCAAATAATAGCATGACCAATCTTCAAATGTGGGGAAATAGTGACATCGTCATCAAACGAACGCTCGAACTCTTCAATGACCTTACTGGCGGCTATAGCGCATTGAAGAGTGTCCGTAAGCTGGAGGCTACTCACCTCATTATGCAAAACCATTTATCAAGCGACTTTACGTTCCTCAACAATGACAAGCACAGAAGAAGCCGCATGCTGTATTATCAGATTTTGTGCAAGATATTGTTTGCAGATGACAATTGCGAAAGGGAATTTTTTGAGTTCATGAAGCCGTTTGAAGCTCGATTAGACAGCTTATCCATGCTGAATACGATTGAGGAATTCCAACAGCCTGATGTACAGGTAATAATGCGTTATACACGATTAGTTGCGTAGTGTATTCAACATGTTCACTAGCGTGCAATTCAAGATGTATTCCGAGATCTACGTGGCTTCATTCAACCTATTCAGGGCCGCAAAACCTACTTGATGTTCTTCCATTGGTTTTATCCTGATTATATGCCCGTGTTGATGAAAGGGATTCAAGCATATTCTCCCAATCCTTGTGCGAATATTTTGCTCAAGTTTCTCGGCGAATTTGTCTACAACAAGAGCCAGAGATTGACATTAGAGGTTTCTTCTGCTAGTGGTATTCTGCTGTTCAGAGACGCCAGTCAAGTCTTGTGTGCCTACGGTCAGCAAATACTCAGTCAACGTGTTACCGATGAATCTCAAAAGTATTCATTGAAATACAAGGGCATATCTGCGTGCTTCAATATTTTGGCGCGATGCCTTGGTGGCAAATATATAAACTTTGGTGTGTTCTGGTTATATGGAGACAAGGCAATTAGCGAGGCATTCTCAATGATGTTTCAACTCATGCTGGATATACCATTGGAAGATATGATGGTAGCGTTTGTGGATGAGTGTTGTAAACACGTGCATTAACTTGAAGAGATAGAACTTTCCAAAACTGACAAGAACTTTCTTCATGATGCTGGACGAATTCTCTGTGGAACAAATGATGATAGATCCTAATATGCCACCAGAAGCATTTTTATATACACTCGAAGCCTGCGAACAAGGGACTCAATCAAGCGACGCATGGGTCCGTACACATGCTTGCTCCACTCTCAACAATATCTGTACATTTGTCATTCAAGAGAACGAAAAAGCCGATTTACACCGTCTCAGCAGTGGTAGTATCGTGCCTCCCTCTGACAGCAGTAAGAAGGACAAGGACTACAAGAAGAACAAATCGCTGAGAGGTGCTTGGTTCTTGAGTTACTTGAATCAGTATCCTCAAGTATTGCCCAAGTTACTGTCGACATTATTTGGTATGATATTATTTGACGATAATAATGATCAATGGCAGCTGTCAAGACCTTTATATACACTTGTGTTACTTGAAAGAGAAGTAAGTTTTTAGCCCCTGATAGGAGTCATAGTACCTGATGATGGTAATGAAGATGGTTAACAACCCCCCTTTCCCCCCCATTTATTTAAAGTTTGCCTTAAAGTACACAAACCAAGTGATCTTGCAACAGTTACCGGAACGCCGAGAATTTGTAACCAAAGTAAGTTTAGTAAAATACTATCGGGTAATACATTTTGAGAATGCGAACCCATGTTTGAACTGTATTTTCTGTTCTTCTCTGTTAGGCCCTAAGTAACTTGATGGAAGGTAGTGGATGGACGTTGAGCACAAAAGATAGAGAAAAGTTCTCCCAGCAAGTGGCTTCCTTGAAGAGAGAATTGAATAACAATCAAGTTGTGTTGATCCCCTTAAATGAATGAAATACATGACCCTCATTATTGCTTACATAGTATATACATTTTCTCAAAATTAATAAATGACAAAGTTCACTATTTGCATTTGAACCTCGCTTATTAATATGCACCCTTTGGTGTTGTATGTACACAAATATTTGA
>DF836419.1:72897-87984 GCA_000950595.1 Mucor ambiguus
CTCCTTGATACACAGAGGGAACTACTCAATACGGTTGTAGATGCGTTGATAAAAGGAAAAAAAAGGTAAATGAGCAAATGATCCTCTTTTTCTTTTTGATGGTCGATAATGTTGATGATGTTAGTTGTAGTTTCTCCACGAGATGGGCCTGGCAGAGGCAAAATTCTGAGCACTGTTGGAGTAATATGAGAGATCTTGACAACGGTTGAGGCTGTAAGCAAGGGGATCCCATGAGGACTGAGACAAATTGGTGATAGGATAGTCATTTATGTATCCACATGCGCTGTAACCGTAGCCAACAGGTGGTTGCATAACGTAAGGTAATTGGGTCGGAGGAACCTTTTGTTGCAAAAAGTGTTGGTATCGTCTATGTGAATTTTCCAATTGCAATCTTGCAGCCGCAGCATCCCAATCATGGAAAGAAGTTGTTGGAGAGCTCACTGTGGAAGAAACGGGTGATGCGGGAGGAGTGTAAAGTCCAAGGGTTTGTAGTGTCGTCAGGACTAATTGTTGACGTTGCTGAGGTCCATCGTAGTAAGACATTTGTGCTCTTTCTCGACAATCTTCTAAGAGATGTTTCCACACAGTGTAATCGTGTTCACGAACGAACAGGCTGTAATCCAAAGCCTCGAGAAATTCTGCTTCCATGATGTTGAGGTCATGTACCTTCATTCCACTCACATCGGACCAAGTTCTGTTTGTAAATGTATTATCATCCAAGAATTTGTTGGCTAGAATGTGATTTAGAATTATACATGTTAGCATAAAAGGATCGTCAAAATCAAGGGTTCTGCTGATGTCTTACCCAACATTAAAGCGACGATGAATAAGCGATATTCGGAGCCTTCAGCACCTTCAATGGAAGGATTTGATTGTAATAGTATAGCAATATACTTCAAAGAGAGGTATACAGCGGATTCCTGCAACTGGGTAGCCGTAAGCACCTACATATAACGTTAATTCATCATGATAAAATAGCAAATCAAGAATTGTTTACCTGATAACAAAACTTCTTGAATGCAGGACTTGCGGTGTAAGAGAAGGAGTGATCACCACCAAGAGGAGAGTAGTGTTGAGCTTTAGACATAGGCTTTCTCGCTTGCCACATGAGATAAGCCAAATCGTTTCCAACCAGTGAAGGTGAATAAGATCTTTCTGAAACTAAAGCTTTGGTTGTCTTTCTTGCATGCCACATCAAATAAACCATAGAAGATGCAAAATCGGCAAGATCTTGATGACTTCCTGAACTGTTGGTCATTGTTGCAGTGGTGGGCGTAACAAACAACTGAGTGGGGAGCATGTTGTTTAGCTAGTTGTTGTTGGGTTTTTCTCTTTAGAGAAGAGAGAGTTTGTCCTTTTTCAAGAGTGAAAAAAAAACGGAAAATCTCTAAACTGTTTCGTAAAACGTAAATTAAAGAATAAAAAAAAAGGGGAAGAGATTCGTATAATGACTCTATATCTCTTTCTTTTTATTAGAAAATCTGTTGTATGAAATAAAAAAGTAAAAAAAGGAACCAAAGAGCTATGAAAATTGTGCGCAACAATCTCTTTTATATGATAAAAATTTTTTTTCTTTACACGTGACACAGAAAAGAAGGTACTGTGGTTGGCTTCGGGTCTGTATGCCTACATGACGATGCTAAAGAGCAAACGTGAAACTATAGAATAAATCAAGATGCTTATAGACCTATACTATTCCTAATTGGCTTTTTCGTAGCAATTCCTTTATTTATATCGAAACATGACATTTCTAAGCATCTTTTCACTCTTTATGAACAACATTGAAAACAAAAAGGTGCACACAATTTACACTTGTCCTACGAGAACGAGTCGACTTTATCTCTTGGATCTAGAATAATTGACTAACCGTTAATGACATGATATAACTATGATGGCTGCTTCATACTTTTGCTATGATGCCATTGGTTTTTTTAAGTGATGTACAGTTTTAATGCATCATCTCATACAGCATGACTGCAACATTGCTTTGTGCGTTATCGTATGTAATTCATTTGGTATGACTCATCCAATCCATGCTCAATCATCTCTTCCAAAGAGAGCAAATGACTTTATAGGTAATATTAAGTATACATGAGGCTCTCATGGGGCATGCATCCCACATGCTGAACATTTGGAGAGAGATTTGATAAGCTATAGCGCTGACGCAGTGAGCATAGTACGGATTATTATAATTTTGATTCACAAATAAATTTTAGCGAATTTAGGACACTTTCCCGTGAAACAACGATGGCTCTTTCCTAAATGCTGTGACTAAATGAATAAAGGATAGTTATCCTCATGAATTTGCGATGAGTGTACTCCATGCTAAAGCCAGGCCAAAGCTTACCCCTGAATTTATATTGCATCGCCGCTCCAATTTGCCAATCTCTGCTGGGTGATATTCGAAACGTCTGACAGATCAAATTGGTACATTTCAGCTGATAGTTGCAAGGGGGGGGGGGAGCGTCTTTTCAGTTTTAATTATAGAGTAAGTACCAATAAAAAGTGCAGTTTCATACAAAGGCTTTGTTTGCTACCAAATACACTAGTAGTTTGCCATGTCTTGTGAACTCTAGTCCGCGCTCGAACGATATTAAAAAGACATCATGCGCCCATCATAAATCATACGCCAGATGATCTGCAAGAACACATACCATTAATCAAGCGCATTCAAGTATCAGTTATGGGCGCTAATCTCTGTAGTAATTTGAGACATGTATGACACCACTTAATGAACACTGAACAAATATAAGAAAACATAAAATCTGTCCTACTTATCACTTTACTAAACGTTTATTGCGTATCACCCTCAAATCATTAGGCAGAATCAATGCTACATTGATCAAGATAGAGTTCCAAACAGCCGTGTTATTGTAATTGTTAGATTTCTCCTTTGTCTTGTGTCGATTTTATTGTGTTTTGGGCGTTTCATCACATTGGTACAGATGGGAATGAATGCAGATCTGAAAACGAGCTTTCTGGTGATCGAATATCGTTGCTTTTGTTATTTCTATTTGAATTCTTGTAGTAATAGTCCTATCAATTTACATCAACACACAAGATAAAGCAACAAGAAGTACAATTTAATGCTACCTTTTGCAAATCAGTTACTTCCAGTTCCATCTTTTCAAAGTCATTTTCCAATTGTTTGACAATATCGTCCTTTACTTTCAGCTCGTACTTTAATGTTTCATTGTCCTCTTCCTTATCTTTCAACAGTTGATATAGCGCATCTCTGTCATCTATCAAAATGTCCATGCCATCCCTCAATTGATTGTTCT
This sequence comes from Mucor ambiguus, assembly GCA_000950595.1. Classification (NCBI taxonomy): domain Eukaryota; kingdom Fungi; phylum Mucoromycota; class Mucoromycetes; order Mucorales; family Mucoraceae; genus Mucor; species Mucor ambiguus. Next base: position 76,179 of record DF836419.1, read on the forward strand.
CTTGCTCTAGTGCGGAGGCCATGCCTCCAGCTGGTATATTGTGTGATTTAATTTCTGGTCTGCATATATGCTTCACTTCATTATTATCTTGTTGTTGCTTCTGTGGTGATACAATCAAAGAGCTGCTCGCACGAAGTGGTTTCTCTGTAAAACAGCATGTTGTTTCGCAATCGGATTTTCCAGCTAATTGTCGATACAACAAGTTGATGACTTGTACCAAGTATTCGTATTCAGGGCCAACATTTGTCATTTTCCGAATTTGCTCCATCTTGATGTTATTCAACTCCTCCTGTTGTGAGAGTAATACGGTTAGAGGAGACTGCAATATGAATACAGTTCAATTCTACTCATTTTACTTTACTGTTTGGGTAAGATAGTCATCTCTCAATAGCCGATTCGCTCGCTGCAACCGAATGTTTTGTTCCACTGACAACTTTAAAGCCTGCTTCAAATGTGTTGTCTTTTCTTCCACAATGCGATCACAATCCAGTTTCAGGATACGATTTGCTCTTACTAGCCGAGCATTGGATAGAGACAGCTGCTCTACTTGATTGTGAAGTTGTTTGATCCGGGTTTCTTGGTCGCCATTGTGTATAATTCTGGTAGTTGTTGTTGGCGTTGATGATGATGTGGATGAGTCGAATGAGGCAAATGAATCATGTATTGAGTAAGAGCTGTTTAGTGTTGTGCTGAAGGGAATAATGTCATCTTTAATCGACAAGGGCATACTACAGGTGGTCATATATATAAAAAGAGATGGAGTGAAAGAAAATGTAAAGAATGGTGTATACAACAAACTTTTTTGTTTATTGAAGAGGAGTATCAAGATCATCATTCATCAGCGAATCGGCCACTCAAACATATTAGGTTTATTGTTTGCCAAACTATGGGCTATACCATACGGAATTTGCCTTGAAAACAACCCCCTTTACATTTCGTAATTTCTCTCCTTGAACTCCCTTTCTTTTTCATATCAATAGTGTAGAGATGCAGAAGCCAAAATAATTTTTTCGTGTCAAATGTCTTGAATCACACAATACTATATCTACTTTTTTTCCCTTTGCTCTCGCAATCAAAATAGAGATGGGAAGAGAGCATCCATGATTGTGTACAACCACAGTGTGCAAATGCTATGTATCTCGTGATATAAATAATAAGTTTCTTTTTCATAATCAATACATTTCCCCTATTTTTTCCCTTTTTTATTACACTACATATTGTTTCTTAATTTTTAGACTTATTGAATGCTGAAAGAGAGTGTAAGGGGGCAAAATCAAAGACAAAGCGAGAGAGGGAGAGAGCGAGAGACAGACAGAGAAAAAAGACTTGACATTTTTTCACTTTATATATTAATTCTCTTGATAGTCAAGCGGATCTACAACCACATCATCATCTTTTCATATCAACAGCGGCTGCCTCTCCGTATTGACCAAGCTATTTGTGAAAGAAGCGCAATATGCACAAATTACAAAAACTGAGGCACTAGTAAGAATATGTATTTGAAACGCTATGCTGGATATTCACAACATTTCATAGGACGCTTGCCAGTCTGTTTTGACAGATCAATCAATAGGAAAAGAGTTTAAAGAGTTTTTCTTTGATTCTCTTGTTGAGAATAGAGTTTTGGTATCCTCGTCAAGAAACATTTACTTAATCCATGATGTCACAACACAAAGCATACTTGTCAATGTCACCCGATGTTATTCACCTCTTTGCAAACCACACTCAAATGATGCCTGCTACTCGCCTTGCTGCCCCAACAGGAAACTAGCTGCCTTTTATCTCAACGATAGTCAGGTCAATGATAAAGATCACGTTGTGAGTTGGATGATCTCAGCTTGATTTTAGTCATGCGTGTGTCTAACTCTACTCATTTTACTAGGACTGGGCCTCCAAAATACCTCGGTACATTCTCGAAGAATTGACGCCCTCAGAGAAAAAGAGACAGCTGGCTATCGAAGAGCTTGAAAATTACGAAAACAATTTCTTGAAACAGCTTGTTGTGATTCGAGACATATTTGCACGACCCTTGTTATCATCGCAAACAACAATTGAAGAATCACGACGCTATTCGTTTCATGATACACTATTTGGAAATTATCATATTCTTGCAAACCACCACAAGAAACTTGTACGAGAATTAGATGGCTCAAGAGACGTAAACAACTTTAATCTGTTTCCTGATTCCATCACGATTGGTAATGTACTCTACAAGCATTTCTCCAGAATGATAGATCCCTACATTAGATACGTTTCAAATCATGTATTTGCAAAGTACCAGTACAACATGGAGTACAGCAAGAATCCAGCATTTGTGCGCTTCATTGAGCAACAAGAAGCGATTGAAAAGGAATTTCGTATACCACTCAAGGGATTACTCATTTCACCTATAGTGCGCTTGCCAAAATACGACCCGTTGTTTGAGACCATTCTAAAGAACTCAGGGCACCATGAACGTGATACCTTGACCAAAACCATATCTTTATTAGGCGACATCTTGTACAAGATAAACGAAGCCACTCGGAAAGCTGAAGCCGAACAAAGGCTGATGGAAATCAAACTTGGTTTGCGCATGAGAAGACCTAGCATTCGTTATCAGCATCGATTGCAACAGATCCTGCCTGATGATGTCGGTTTGTTGTTTGAGGGCACTGTAAATCTGACTAAGCCGCCTCCTATTCCGCCCACTGCATGCCAACTGTTCCTGTTTACAAATGTTTTGCTCATCACACGGAAAAGAACAACAGCAGACGGCGATGTGGAATTCGTACTCATTGACAAGCCAATACCCATTCACATGCTCAACGTTGGAAGAACCTCATCTAGTCGCTCCAGACTCATCTCTCACCGTCAATCGAGTTTACTGTCATCCATCAAGAAGCAGTACTATCATCATCATTATCGTAGCCATAGCGACAATAGCAGTAATCGATACGTTGCTTTAACAACAGCAACAGCAGCAGCAGTAGAAGCAAGTAGCCAGTCAGATGAGGGTTCGTCCATTTATTCCGATGTCTATACTATCTCAGGCCTGAAAATACGCCATCGCATCAAGACAATGAAGCAACGCATTCGAAAAAGAAACAAGACATCGATACCCGCATACCAGCATACGAATACAGTTATCACTACGACTGACACATTCGACATACTGCCATCTTCTTCATTACAAAAATCAGCAACATACCCAGCCCGTACTGACTCACCACACATTGTGAGATCAAGACTATTACAAATATATCACATTGCTGACCCAAACTTGAACTATCTATTCGAGTGCCCAACAACCGAGAATCGCTTGATGTGGAAAAACAAGATCAAATCTATCCTACCCAACCCTGATCATGGGCCATTTGGACTCGAGCTCATCTGCAGCAACTTGAACTGCTCTCAATTGCAAAGCGTAGGCGGCCGATATGCAACGGGATGCGGCACTATTTGGTGTTCTTTGCCATTCACCACTTCGGATGGCAGAGATGCCATCGCATTGGGAAGTCAGTATGGACTTTGGGTTGCGTATACCGATGGATCCGAACTCTTTAAGCAGATTTTATCCTGCAACTGTCATCAATTGGAACTGTTCGATAACAGAATGATTATTGTCAGAAGCTCAAAACCAAACAGAATGCTATGTGTCATCCTGATTGATGCTATCTATCCTTCGTCTGCCTCAGATGTTGCAGCCAGCAAACCCATATCAGCAGCAGCAGCAGTGCCTAACATCCACAACGACAATCATACAAGTTTCACGGATGTCCATGTACTGCAAAAATCAGGCGTTGTCTACTTTGCCGTTGGTTCGCTGGGTGGTGAGTCTATCCTTTGCTACTTACGTCGACGTCGTACAGGTTCAATTCGTCTTGTGCTCATGTTTTACCGAGCTGATGGTGCAACACAATCATCGCCATGGTTCAAAAAATTCAAGGAATACAAACCTCTGTTCATCCAGCCTTCAGACCTCAAGATCATTGACGATCATGTATATATTCGATCCAAAGCAGAAGGTATTGAAAAAGTAGACATTATCAGCTGGATTACAGCGGGCTCCTCGTCAAGTTCTCATCATTTGCACGAGCATCCACCCAAATATTCATACCGCATCGACTTACCTGCACCGTATCATGTTTCCATGATTGGCAACCATCAAGTGGATGATCCTGCTTTGACAACCATTGGCTATGTCGCCTTGAATCAGCCAGGCACAGGCCTCATTTGCAGTGCTCAATTTGCATGCCCCGTAGCAGACACCAATGCCGATTCCCTGCAACAAGAGATTGAATTTGAATCAGAGGCAAAATCAGTTGTCGTATATTACCCGTACTTAATTGCGTTTTCATCCAATGTCATTGAGATTAGACATTTAGAGACGGTAAGTGGACACTACTATATTCAGTTAGCGAGAGCATGTTTTTTTGTAACGCTATTCATAGACGGCACTAGTTCAGGCAATTGCAGGTAGCAAGATCAAATGCCTCTACTCCACTCGCAAAGACAGCTCATCGGCTATAGTCATTCACGTGTCCATGTTGCATGCTGATCAAGACCAAACCAAAGTCCATCAGCTCTACCTGAAGAATCCAGTGTCTACCTGCGATGATTAATGATGTAGTTGTAAATGATGGTTGCTACTAGGAATCGCGGACATTGAACGACAGCCCAAAACAAGAAGCAATTCATGTTCTTTTCCTTTTTCTTCTTTTTCCTCGTCTCTTTCTCGTTTTTTCTGCAATAAAGCACTTTTGTTATATACTCTTATCATACTAGATTATTTTGCAAAGAAAAAAAAAGGCTGATACAATCATACAATGTTTAACAATACTGGAGGTCAATCAGGCCCTTCAAAAGGTATGAAAAACGCTAATCAAATGCATAAACGTTTGTTGAAGAAAGGTGCTAACCAGCAGAGAAAGGTGTTCGTTTGAGCTTTTTAACGCAAACAGATCAATCCAAGTTTGAACAATTGTTTGCTCAAAGTGCTGCTGCTTATGGTGGAAACAAGATTCCCGGTAAGAATTTGGAATTTGTATAGTCGGATAACACATGGACTCATTCTTTATACACTGTGGTAGCCAACGCGGTGAGTGAGCTGCTTCGACGATCAAATCTTGATAATGATTCCTTGGCAAAGATTTGGTAAGTATACATGCAGTAGGCGCACTATCTACATGGATAGATTGCTCATAATATGTTGTTTAGGGACCTTGCTTCTATTGCAAATGCTCCTTTCTTGACCTTTCCTGAATTTGCAGTTGCCATGTTCTTGACCTCGAAAAAGTTAACAGGACAAACTCTTCCTGCCGCCCTTCCTCCCAATGTACGAGAAGAAACAGAAATTGCCATGGCAACCATCGCTTCTACTGAAACCAGCCAGCCTTCGCAACAGCTTGTCAATGTGAACATCCCTCAACAGCAGCAACAACAGCAACAGCAGCAGCAGCAGTTTATGAGTCGCCCTATGATGACTGGAATGCAACAACCACAAATGACGGGTATGCTGCCTCAAATGACCGGTATGCCATCTCAAGTGCCCATGATGACAGGTATGCCTATGCAGAATCAATTCAGGCCTACACCTCCACCAGTCCCTCAATTACCTATGCAAACTGGCTACGTGGGCAATAACAACAACAGCTATCAAGCGCCAATGCAAACCGGTTTTCAACCATCCATGCCATCACTTCCCGCTGCCAACAAACCTCGTCTTCAAAACCTGGATTTCGCTAAAAAGATGATGCCCAACCAAAACGGTGTCACCAATCTGCTCAACCCTAGTCTCGGCACCACAGACGCTAATCGACTATCATGGAAAATCAGCCCTGAAGACAAGCAACGATACCGCGAGATTTTCGATGCATGGGAGGGTTCAGGGTCTGGATTCATGACTGGAGATACAGCCAAAGATGTGTTGACCCAATCTCAGTTGCCTCCTGCTGATTTGATGAAGATTTGGAACTTGGCAGACAGTGAGAACAGAGGTAGTCTGGATGTTGACGAGTTCTCTATTGCCATGCATTTGGTATATCGTAAACTGAATGGATTCGAAATTCCCTCTGTATTACCTGCTGAGCTCAAGCCTCCTTCCAGCTTGCTCAAGAAATTTGTCTTGGGTCGTCGTCCTCCACCTTCAACACCATCTTTTGGCAGTAACTCTCGCCAACAGCAACAGCAAGAAGAAGAGGACGATTATTCGCCCTACAACAGCAATCAACGTGATTACGTCTCCAGCTCTCGTAGAAAGGGTCTTCAGTCTGCTAGTGCAAGATCATATTCTTCTCGTTACGATGACCATGACGATGATGATGAAGCAGATGTCGCCATTTTGGAGGATCTTCGTAGACAAATCTCTGAAACGAAACGTACCTTGGATCGTATACCTAAACCCTCTAGCTCCTATACCAGCAGCCATTCTTACAGCGGCAGTAACAAATACTCTTTGGAAGAACTGAAAGAAAAAATTAGGCGTACGCATGACGATCTCAACCACGCATTCCGCAACAATGCTGCTTCTATCAAATACACCGAGAATGCTGAAACATTGATGGGATTACTCGAAACGCAAAAATCACTTCAAGATGAAATTCAGTACTTGTGTAACCGTGATATTCCCGTATTAGCTCGTCAATTGCGTGGATCAGCTGCTGAATTGAGAGACACCAAGGTGCGTCACTCGCGAAAGAACGACGGCACGCAAGATTTCATGGCTTTCATTCAGCCCACGGGTCCTGGTGGATCCATCACTGAGAGCGATCGTGTGCGTGCCAAGGCCAAGGCCATGATGGCTGCTCGTAAAGCGGGTAACAATGGGTCCAGTACCGATGCTGGCTTTGGTCTGCGTCGTGCAGAGGAAGAAAAGGAAGAAGCTGATCGCAAAGCAGATAGCATTGAACGTGAGATGGAAAAGTCGAGAACTGCTTTATTGGATATGCGTGGCGACCTCAAATATTTGGAGGACATGATTGCGTCAAAGGACTTAGAGGACAAGAAACGATTTGAGAATGGACAGGATCTATCTTATGAACTGCGTCGTTTCATTGAACAATTGGATAGCAGAAGCACAGATTACTCCTCATCGCCTTACACGTCTCGCCAAACCAACAATAACACCACAATGAGATCTGTTGGTAGTGGTGCTGGAGCATCTACTACTGGCGGTGGTTACCAAAGTCCTGCTTCTGTTGCCAGTCCATCTCTCAGCAGCACCTCTAGCTCCAAGCCCAAAGCTACGCCTGCTCGTCCTCGTACTGCTGAAGAAATTAAGAAGGAAGCTGAGCGCCGTGTTCAAGAGCGTCTGGCTGCTATTCAAGCCAGAAGAAACCCAGGTAGCTCTCCCAAGCCTGCTGCTGCTGTATCATCTCCTTCACCTGCTGCACCGCCTGTCAGTAAGCCCAACGAAGCGGAAGAAGCTGCACAACGTAAGTAAACTATATTGTTCTCTAATGTGCCCATTGTCTAAAGCCATGTCGCAATGTCTATAGAACGACTTCGTGATGCGGAGCGTGAAGCACAAGACATGTTGCGTGCCTCTGTCAGCCAAAGAGAAGAGACAGATCGTAAGAACAGGGAGGCTGAATTGGAGCGTATTCGTGAAGGCGAACGATTAGAGCGTCAACGCTTGGATGATTTGGAAAAGGAACAAGCTGACAAGAAGCGTCGTCAAGCTGAAGAAGAGCAAAATGAGCAAGCTAGACGTTTGGAAGAAGAACGCGATATGGAGGAGAGAAGAAGACAAGTTTTGGCCAAGGAAGAAGCAGATAGACAGGCTCGCTTTGATGCTATTAGACGCGAAGAAGAGGCTGCTGAAGCCGCTAAAAAGCTAGAGCATAAACCAGAAGAGGCATCTCCTTCCGTGGGATCTCCTCCTCCTCCACCACCATCCACCAATGCTACTCCTGCTCCTGCTCCTGCAGCTCCAGAGACACCAAGTGCTAGTACAAGCAGCAACAATCCCTTTGCAAAAATTCAACAATCCACTGGTTCGTCGGTACCTTCACCTACCGGTTCTTCTCAGGCAGAAAAACCCAACGAACCTTCCAACAAGCGTGTTAGCTATAATCCATTTGCTGCCTTCTCTGCCTTCTCTGCTACAAAAGGTGGTGCTAAAGAAGATAGCGATTCCGAAGACGATGATGGTTGGGATGGCCATGACGATTCAGATGATGAAAATGAGTTTCCTGCTGCTGGTAGTGCCAAGAATTTAGCTGGTATGCTTTTCAGTGCCATGAGCAAGCGAGGTGGTGCTGGTAATTTAGACTCTGTGCCGGAATCGGGTGCATCACCCAAGCCTGATGAAGTCGACTTTTCAACACCTGTCAATATTCCTGCTACTCCTCCCGTTGCACTTGCTAGCAACGATATTATCCCTCCTCCTCCTCCACCTCCACCTCCTGCACCAGCCCAGCCTGCCGTGGATGGCAGCAGTGTTCCTCCACCACCTCCTGCGCCAGCTCCACCTATGGCAGTTGCAAGTAGCCCACAACAACCACAACCAACACCATCTGCTGCTGGCGGCGGCGATATGAGAAATGCTTTATTAAGTCAAATCCAATCTGGTACTCGACTAAAGAAGGCTGTGACAAATGATCGTAGTGCATCATCCGTTGCTGGACATGTTCTCGAAAGTTCAGGAGGACAAGCATCGGTATCAGCACCACCACCCCCTGCTTCTGCAACTCCTGTTCAACCTGTACCTGCCGCTGAAGAATTTGCTGCACCTATTCCGGTGTCTGCACCTTTGTCGAGTGGTAGTTTCTTGGCTGAATTACAGTCTCGTACAGGTGGTTCAAGCCCTGCCATTGAGCCTGTTGCCGCTGCTGATACACAACAAACGTCGCCTGCCGCTGCAGAATCTGCTGCTCATCAAACACCTATGCATGATGAATCATTGCCTCAGCATGGTAAGTTATTTCAATTTCGTATAAAAATATGCAAGTTACTAAACACGACTCACTGTAGAATACATTGCATTATGGGATTATCCAGGATCAGGTCCTGATGACTTGACTTTTGCTCAAGATGATGTTATCCTTGTCCATGATGCGAATGAAAGTGAAGACTGGTGGTTTGGTACTTTAGAAGCTTCAAAAAAGACGGGCTATTTTCCCAGAAACTATGTGCAGCTTAAGCCTGAAGGTATGGGGAATACACAGAAACCCCATTTGATTTTATATAGTAACGATATTTTCTCTTTCTTTTATAGCCGTACCAGAATTAAATATCAAGGCAAAGGCTCTCTACGATTTTGACGGCCCAGCTGGACAAGGTTGTTTGGATTTGAAGATGGGTGAGTTCATCACAATTCTCGTAAAGGAAAATGATGATTGGTGGAGAGCTAGATCAGAAGATGGTTCTCGTGAAGGTTTAGTGCCTGCAAATTATCTTGAGCAGATTTAATATGTATGCCAAATAAACTATTTCAATGATTTCGCATTTACTTATTGGGGCCATTCTTTCATTGTAAGTAAGTTTCTTGAGCTCTACATACACTGACAAGATGTTATTGCAAGCAATATCTATCAGTACCAAACATTTACTCCATGCTGTACATACTCAGAAAAGGACATCTCTTTCAGAAAGGTAAAGAATAAACAGAAGATTGAATTTCAAAAAGGGGATGTGTCTCGATCAATCCAATTATAATTCAACGAGAAGATTATCCATACTATTCGATTTCTGCAATACACACCCAGTTGAATTTGTCCTACTCTAATCCGTTTCACAAAAGTACAAAACATGGAAAAGAATCTGATAAGTTTGTGTCTCCTAAAAGGTGCCTGGGTGGCGGCGTATCAACATCTGCATGTTCTGCAACATTGTTGCATCACATTTAATAGACTCAACTTACACTTCTTTCGACAGATGTTTGTAAAAGACATGTAACCAATAGGCAATACGTCATATCGGTAGACTTGAGAGCCTCTCATTGTTTACGCAGATGAAGCTTTGAGCAATAAAGGGAGGCATACGAACGGCGACTCAAGTCCATAGAAGCACTCACGAATGAATGGCTATTGGTTTAATGCAGAGAAGGGTATATTTCTAGCTTACACAGATGTGCTATGAATAGCAAGCGGGCCATTTTTCAGTTTGTTACACCTTATTCATATTCATATGTCAGGTCGTTTGTTTTACTTGAGTCTTAACAAACAGCAATTCAATGTGCATTGTGTGAAGAACAATGCCTCTCGGTTGGCACAACGTTATACTAGATTGTGAGAGCACAATACCTCTGAGGCTTATATATATAAAAGTATAAAAGAAACAAAATTTGGTCGATATCTCATTTCGTGAAAACGGAGGTACTGTAGAACGCCATGTACCCGATTCCCTGAATCTAGAAGATGTGCACTTTTAACTTTTCTGTGAGCAATAATAATAGATCAAGGGGAGGGGGGCTGGCAGGAAGTACGGAAATATAGGCTTCTTGCTTCAATCAGCGTCTGCTCATCGTACGACTGTGGTTCGTTGTATTTCATCCAATCTCAAACTTGCACTGAATATTTGGAATATGTGTTTGCTTGCGCCATAGTGCACATCTCGGTATACATAACGCCATCAATACGACTACATGCAAACCATGAGTGCAATACCATTATATAAAAGCCACATTGAAGATATGACATTCTAAGAACGTTACAATTTGTTTATTATCCTAATATGATGTACCTCTTGGAACCATATTTCCACCCTTGTAGATGAGTATATACGATCTAATGGTAGCATCTGGCAAATATATCTGCATGCAATGGCACTCTAGAGTGCAACTTCTTTTGCTCATGTATTTGAATGAAGGAATGAAGGTATGCATTGAAATCTCATAAGATGAAGATCATTCTGTGAGTGTATAAAAAACTTTTCATACATCGTACAATTATGATGGTAATTTCATTGAGAAAACTCTTATAAGCAAACTTTTACATGGCATAAACTGATGAATTTTGAGAGAATCCCGATAATAAACTTTCGCGTTGATGATACATATCCTACTTATCTGCAAATCTATTCAGTGTTCTCATGTGTATCAGAAAACAATGCCTTCGACTGACTTAATTTTCAATCTGATAAGTGGTTGTATCCTGTCTCAGCTTTGTATACTAAAAGCAAAAAGAAGAAAAGCAACTCGTGTTGTCCGAATTGGGATGATGCTCCTTATAGATTTTGATCATTGGATGATCAATGTCTGTGTTTCTTGAGAAACTTACGTTCTCCATCAAACCGGGCCACTTTTACCTTAGCTTCACCACTGCTTGAGGTCTCTACATTACAGTATTTTTTAAATTGAATTGGGGTTTTACTTGCAATCAATCTTGTAATTTGATACCATTTTGATCGCGCTACAATCATTTGGATGAGTGATCACTGTAATCAGATTAAAAAAATGCGGGGTTCTTGATCCAACTCAAAAATGCGCGGTAGCAATGAGCGCGCCCTTTAGGACGACTGTATATTTCTTTTTATCAGATGTAGATTCCACTAAAATCTTATCAGATGCAGCCAAACATTCAAGCTATGGTAACACATCCCGAAAATTCTCACTGTTCTTCATGTTATTAATGGCAAGGAAACTCGTGGATTATACGGGAATTCAACCATTTTGAATATTGTTTGGAGTAGACACTTGCAGTTGCATTAAACAAATATCTACATGGATAAAGAAACGTATGTCAAAAGCAAATATTTAAGATCAACACGATACATCCTGGTATACTGTAAGAATTGCAAATTGCAATGGTGATTGACAGCATTATGGCAAATAAACTCTATTTGAAGTTTTTAGAATTGGTAGAAAAAAAAAAAAAAAAAAAAAAAA
>DF836418.1:16117-31191 GCA_000950595.1 Mucor ambiguus
TCTTTTCAAATCGCTCGCTTGGAGTTATGCTTTTAAAAAAAAAATTCATAAAGAGGGCGTACGCTTGGCATTAAAATTTCTACAACATGCTAGATATGTTGCAGCGCTATCAAATGGTCTTTGTTTTGTGCGAATACGATGAGTATTGGTTGAGATACGGCCAAAAATAAGATTGTGCCAAATCTCCTATTTTTCACTAAATCGAACGTGTTATAGCAAGGAAAAAATTGGCTGACTTTTCCAGGTCAAGACAGAATTGTTGGTATCTCATGAAAGAGTCATGCTAGAGCTTCAACCAAAGGCGCATTCGATAGGTGATTTTTTGTTCTACACAATAAGTATTGTCTAAAATAAGGTTCCAATAGTAGAAAATAAGTAATCCTTTGAAAACAGCTAAAAAGACACTATCGAATATCTCTTGATCAAGTGCACCAAGACACTTGATATTGGTACCATTGGATTCAGCTTTAAATTTTATAATGATTTTATATAAGTTTAAGGGGGGTGGCTACTATCAACAACTGCCTGCATCTTGATTTGCTTGATCTTGTCAATCCATGGATGGTCAATCGACACAACCGTTTTTTGATGTCCGCCAAGTGTATGGCATTCGTGAAAAGAATATATAATCATTTTCAAAATTGGAGTGTTCGACAGGGGCCATATCAACTTGCTGTTTTCAAGTTATCAATAGATACTTGACATGTTGGTAAGTCTTAATCTAAAAACTAGACAAATATAGCTTGTTTTGTTTAACTACAGTAAGTGTTCCAATTTGGAGTATGCATATTCTCCAACTTGAAATCGTCGCCTTTTGTAACTAAAAGGCTTCCCTTCATCAATGAACTTTTGCGCGTAAAATAAGGATATAGTTTAATGATTCAAATATTTGATGGCTTGAAGCGTTTTTGGACAAATGGGCCACTCGCATTTTTTACATGAAGAAGCACTTACGAGTACTGCTGAGCGTAACAGTAACTACGATTGCGCATAAGCCATAATGATTTTTTTTTTACGTACTTAAGCTCGATGATTTATTATTGAGTTGACTTCTGCAAACAAAGCGTTATTTCATTACGTTTTCAGACCATCAAGAGACAAACGGCATAACCAGATAAAACCGCAATATCTTTTCAACCATTACAAAGCCTTCTAAACATGCGAAATAACACCAACTATACGTAATCTCGTTTATTCATCAAATTAAAATGCTAAATTTAACCAGAGAACTCTTCCAAGAACCAACGTTGGTTAGAGGCAATCTCACCCTCGCGCTTCTCATACAAGATGACAGCAGCACCATCCTCGTCATTGCGCTCTGCAATGTCCAAGACTAAATCAGGGCGAGCAGAACAACAGATATAGCCTTCACCATCGATTTCCCATTTCTGATTAGCGGCCTCCTCAGACATCTTTTGAGCATATTGAATGATAGCAGATTCGGGTTGCATTTCTCCACCACTGATATCGAGCACCTTGGCAGAGTTAGCATTGATGAGGTATCCATCTTCATAACGCCACAATTGGTTCAAGCAATGTTCGCCCTTTTGAGAGTAGACAATGATAGGGGCCTCGTCCTATCAATAATACTTTGCTGTTAGTATCCATCGACACGGGCGCATACAGGACAAACTTACCTCGGTAGAGCCTTCACTCACATCAAGAACACGGCCGTTCATTTGGCTTTTGATAAAATACATGGTACCAGTCATTTTGAAATATACAGTTAAGGTGTTAACGATGAAGAGAAGAAGAGCAAGAGTCGGTTAAAAGGAATACTATTTATACTTAAATTTCTGCTGAAAATACATATGTGCTATGAGCTAATTATATATATCGTTGCAGACTGTTGATACAATAGTACCATCATTATAATGGCCGTGTTGTTTCGGAATAAAGTGCATGTATTCCGGTTGTTTATCGCTGTGAAGCAAATTACATGTAATACGCGCAAAAAAGGGGCAGAAACCTTAATTTGAGGAACAGATTCTGAATAGATAAATTGGAATCAAACAAGATGATACACTCGATAGTCTTTGTATGGCGTAAATATAGATCGGGCATGGCTCCTTCTCAAATCTTATTTTCTGGTGTATCCCACAAGAGAATCTAGAGCTGGACCATTAGTTTTTATTCTTTAAATTATAGGCATACATGTTCTCAATATGCTTGGATTGTAACACTTGGATTTCGGCATGCACTATAGATACAGCTTCTTTTTAGCAATCTCGGAAAATAGCAATAAAATAGTTACTTACAATCATCTAGAAAAGCAATATTTGGATTCGCTTGTATCCAGACATTTTCCAAAAAGGCCAGTAATGAGCCTGTCAATAAAATAGATTCCTCGATAGGTAGCTTGTCGATATAGTCAAAATCAAGCTGAAATGGGTTCCTTGGGTTAGATGTCATGAGTAATATTTCAGCCACCATTTCCCATAACGAGACATCTAGAAATACATGATATCATTTAGACTTCCGTTGCGTCAATCAGACGAGGCATTTTTGTTTTTGTTTTACTGCTAATCTTCCATTCGTTCGTCTTCTGTAGCTGTAGAGGATTGTCGTCCAGTTCAACGTGTCCTGGTTGAGCTCGAATCAGTTGCTCATGATGGGACCTTAGCTGTATTGAAGAAGCCTGTTACAATTCTATAGCAAAACATGTCTCTTCCCTCTCATTAACTTACCCAAACATATGGACATCTGTACATTGCATATCCTGCCACAAGAAATATGATCTTGTTCTCTTCCTGTATTTAAAATGTTGGGTTGTGCCTGAAAATGTTATTTTGCATAGATGGTACCTGACGGAAATCTTCATCCAATGGGCTTTGAGAATCAGGCGATTGCCATTGAGACAATTTGTTTCTAGTGAGGACGTTTCTGGTTGATATAGTGCTTATATTCATGTAGTAGTTGAAGCTTACCGAGGATAGTATTTACTGAGCACATCTTTTGGCATTAAAACAGAAGGCTTTGGGGTATAGTTGTTGGTGTAAATACATAAAACGAGTTCTTCCCTTCCTCTGACGAATGATTCAAAGTGCTTAAAGCCCTATCGCAAAAGTGAATACTTCTGTTCATATTGTTTAGTTGCAAAACTTCATACTCTAAGACTTCCTAAAGCTAAACACTCTTGTAAAAATGCGGCTAGTCGTGTAGAATCTTTTAGCAGCTCTCTCTGCAAAAAGCCAATGATACAAATCATGAGTTCATGTCTTTACACGACTCCATTATCTACTACATTTATTACATTAGGGTCAGGTCCCAGCATCTCAAGATTTTTCCTGGTATAATAGTATACAGCAGCGTTGCTGTATATGTCGATATAGGTGTAGACAGGTGGAAAATAGATAAAAATTCAATCTGGACGCATCACACGTAGCGACCACTTAAGACTCATGACGTGTGTAACGAGCAATCAAGCAAATATACTATACATTCTCTATGCAGCTCATGTTGTTGGTTAAGTTGCCAATAGCTACGACCCTGCTGGCAGATTGCCTCTGTTGATTTTGTAGTGTAGTCATCGGTCATTGTTCTTGGTAAAAAATCAGCGAAACCGTAAGTTGACAGTGATATCATTGTGATAAATTCATATTTCGGACTGGTTGAATCTCTAATGCAGGACGAGATTTGGCTTTTTTGACAACTGCATTGATATGGACAACGTCGCATCTATCTAAAAAGCGAGAAACACTGAGCAACATCCAGCGCTCGAGCTCCTCCATCAACTTGACCAATGTCTCCGAACACCAGTATTTGTACGACAAACTATAAATGCTGTTCAGATGTAAGTTAAATAGCCCTTTTTAGGCTGATTTCCGCTGTTCTTCTTTCTTTCTGCCACTTGCAACATTACATGATGAAACATTCATTGAAAGACTATACGTTCAAAGACGACGGTCCAGACAACGATGCTACGCCTGACGACGATCATGAATTCCTCAACATGGACAATTGCTCCCAACAGCATTTCACTGAGTTGCTGAGCCAGTCCAAACAAACCCATCTGAAGGGCTTGCACCCTCGGCCAGGCATGCCCAAACCGCAGACATTCGTCGAGTACATTATCTATACTTTTCACTACATTCAGCAAAAGACGAGCAGCAAGTACAGACCCAGTGGCTATTGGCGGTATGCGATAGGCGTCTACAAGAACCTGTTTCTCGTATTTTACTTTAATTGGTTTGCCATCTTCACTTCACCACTGAGCTCGATGGCTTTCATCCTTGTTTATCCAACACTGAGCAGCGCATTGTTCGCTTTCGAGGTTGGCCTCAAGATATTTATGGACTATTTAGGTGGTGCAAAGCTCGTGGAACGCATCAGCCAAGACTATGGACACAGTAAGCACAGTAACACTCTGATCACATTTGGTTCTTCACTATTTTTAACATGCTGTGTTTTTATCAGACTTTAGTATCATCAATTGGGGTGCTCCTCAGTTGTTGCTTTCTTCTGACACAAGACGCTTAATTCAAACGACATTACCCGTACTAGGTAAAACGGCAGATGCAACTCAAATGAAAGGTGATGTCGATCACCGTCATCGTACATTTGATATTTCCATCGCAGAGACAATGACGGTGCTGTCCTCTTTGATCTATGAAAGACAGGACAAGAAAGTAACCAAGGCCTTCAAAGCGCTCTCCGACTTTAACAAGACCCAAAATCCAAAACAAACATCTGAACAGATAGAATTGAAGATAAAGCGATTGATTTGGGAGTCTGAAAAGACTATCAGAGATATAGCTCGTACCTATGGCCTTCATTTCACTGGTGTGACAGAGCTGAAGTCATTGGGAGGCCCCTTCTGTGGCCTCTACTGGCCTGTCCATAACGAAAATGACGATTTAGATCCATTCATCATTGTGTCTTTCAAGGGAACAACGCCGCAAAACTATTCGTATGCGATCATCTATACTATTACCTATACTTATAGCTAACCCTTTCTCTCTCTCAAATTACTAGCGAGTTCTTGGTAGACGCCACATTACAGCGTACAGATGCACGAGCTTTCTTGTTTGGATCTGCACACGAAGGATTTTATGACAGTCTGTTCCCAACAAGCATGATTTCAGGTACTGACAGCAGAGACCCTTACTACGCTATTCAATCGGCCATCGAGGAGAAGGCAAGGCAGCTGCAAAAGAAGTTCAAAACGAGAAAGCCTGTTCAGGTCTGGGTGAGCGGCCATTCTTTGGGAGCCTCCCTGGGCGTGCTTTTATTTGCTAGATGGTTAAAATGCCCTCAAGACATTGAGCCTTTGTGTGAGTTACGAGATGCCTATCTCATCGGCACACCAGCAGTAGGCGACAACGATTTTGCGTCCATGTTTGCGTCTCATACGAATGCGCCAATGACTCGATCATCCACCTTGTGGAGAATCATCAACAAGTCAGATATCGTATGTCGCATTCCCCTTGGTTACAACAATAGAACAGTGGGTCACTATCTGCCAACCACCGACTTCTTCAATTACTCACATGTCGGCCACGCTGTCCAAATCACACATCCCATGTTGAACCAAAAGCCATTAGACATATATCCGTCTAGCTACCAGACCAACCTCGACGTAGACGTAGTGGTATCCTCCCCTTACTCACCATCACATCGAAAAACCACAGGGCCCGATCCAGATATGTCAATATCCAGCAAAGATCCCACTGTCAATTACCCATGGTGGTTTAGACCCTTTCTTAAAAGAGTCATCAACCCAATTCCTTTTATTGAATCTTTCTACCCATTCTTTATCCGAGATCACATCCCAATTCATTACTTTGAAGGTTTGGAGAATGCACGTGGCTATTATAAAAAGGAAAAGCATGTGTGAAGCACACAAAATGGGTAAAAAGTGAAATGCATTAATAAAGACCGACGCTCCAACGAAGGCATTAGAATACAATAAAATGAGATGATATTAACTATTTTTATTGATATGAAAATATGCTTCCAGCAGACATATTTTCAATACGTTACGGTATTATTATAAATTAGCAGATGCTTTATCCACTTGAGTCTTGAGTGCTTCCTTGTCAAACATAATCTCGGCCAAAGTCTCTAATTCAATCGTATCCAACAAACGAATGGTTATTTTGGGTGCATGCTTGATGCCAGTGGCTTTCACCAAAGGAAATAGTTGGTCTCCCAAAAGTTGCTTTTTCTCATGTATCGCCTTGCCCTCGAATGACGCCAACATGGCTTTGATCTCTGCAGCTTTGAGTGTGTCTAAAATAGGAGGTGCAATGATGGGTATAGCTTTGGATTTACGAGGAGGTATAACAACGTTGTCAACAGCAACAGTGCGGTTGGCAACGCGTGGTGGGCTCACACTTTGTCTCTTTTTCAAAGGTGATTTGGGAGGGCTGGGGACATAGGCTCTGTACAAGTGCAAGGTTTAGCATTTTCATACACTACATAGTTTAATGAGAGCTGTACCTTGCTTTGATCTCAACGCCTCTGTTTTCTTTCTTCTTTTCTGCAGCCATGATCTGTCGGTGTAGCTCGTCTTCATCTTCATCATCTTCGTCATCTTCGCAGATCTCTAGTGCTTCAACCGCTGCATTGATCTTGTCTTTAAGGAAATCAGGGTTGAATAGACAGATGGATCTCTCCTTCTTCTTGAGTGTCAAAAGCATGTCAACAATGTCCGCTAAATCGTTACCATAGCTACCACAACGTTTGACAGCTTCTGTCATGCGTTGACGCTGAACTTGTGCGCTTGATTCAGTCATGACAGAACTGACTGACTCTAAAGAGCCCTTGCGACGCAGTGTGCGAGGTTTCTCTTCCAAAATCTTTTCCTGCTCAATCTTTTCGTACATGGCAGAGACAGGAGCTTGTTGAATACTGACGCCTGACGCCAATGATGCGAGTGATGGGCGAGAGGCAAATTGAGGTGATGTGCGGATAGGTGGAGGCGTGAATGAGTTGTTGTCCATGGATAACTGTGAGAAATCTAGTCAATACATCTGTTTAAATAAGCCATATACGAGCAATAGTTACATTTCTTCGTAGTGGAGGTGGTGCAGTGCCACCGACTGGTAGATCCTTGGCATGATTCATGGCTAGCTGATCGACATTGTCAATGCCTAACCCAAGAGGTCCAACTAACAATTTAATAATGTGTCAAAATACAACACATTTACATTAGATGTAACATCTACCTTCATGCGGATGCCTTGTTTCGAAATAAGGAGTTGTGGCATAGTCGATAGGAGCAGTTGAAGGAGGTGAATGAAAGGACGATGTAGTAGTGGAAGTTGATTTTTCTTGACGGGGCTTCTTGGGCTCATGATAGGCTACAATCATAGGCTTGGTGCGGTATTGCATTCCATCTGTTTCCTTCAGGGCTAAAGCTGCTTCTTCTGGTTTTCCAAAACTTACAAAACCATAGCCTTTTGATAATCCAGTGGCAGGATTACTCATCACACGAGCCGAGACAATGCGACCATATTTACGGAAAATGTTGAACAAATCAGTATTGTCGACAGTGGGATCGAGGTTTTTGACGTAAAGGTTCATATAATCGACAAAGCCAGTGCTTTCTTTGGTGGGTTCTGCTGCTACCATGGTGGTGGTTCCAGAAGTTGGGGTTGACATGGATTGCGTCTGTGTGCCATCAAAGGATACGTCAGTTTTAAGCACACGCTTGTGTTGCTTGCATAGTTACCATATAGCGGGAGGACGAAAATGAGTTCATCATCAGTGCATGAATTTGACTAGATATTATCAATGTTTGATTAGTTGATTTTGAATAACCAAAACAGAAAAAAGGGCCAAAACGACTATTGCAATGTCTGCTTATAATGAAAGAGGACCCTTTATTCACCCCGTTAGCCCACATATGGCCCCCCTACTTACATGATGCTACCATCAATCATCTTGTTATTCTATGAAGCCAACAAGTTTAGCATCACATTTCATTACACCTACGAATGAATCCAACTTACCAAACTATTGACAGCAACGTCTGAATCTTCCTTGTAAAAAAACTGAACAAGTGCCTTTCCTTTAAGTGTGCCGTCTTCTGTAATAGGTTTGCAGATGCTCAAGGGACCAAAAGGACGGAATATGTCATACAATGAATTATGATCCATGTGTGTGGGCAAGTGTCTAATTTCCAAGATGTATCCTTCAGGTTGAGGGTCATTCAGATCGTTGGAGGACAGTTTAAACTTGAGCACTGTTTGATTTGCAAACATGTAGCCATTGAACAACGAGTATACTCTATCGGCTATGTGTGTTTGCGTTGAGTATCACAGTGTCTGTTTCGTTTGTCCTTGTCACTTACCCATTTTGGAATCCGGGAAGCTTAAATATCCGCCACCTCGTTCTCTCTTGATCCTTTAGAGCACGTTTTTTTTTATATTAGCTTTATGTGATCGCCTGCTAAATTCGACACTTACTGATAGAGACTGTAGTCTTGCAAAAGATGTTGAATGTCATAATCTTGAAGCCTATTCTCCTTGTCCTCGAAATAGAGTTCATTTGATACAATAGATTGGGTGTCATAAGGGGACATCATGTCCTGGTAAGTTGAACGAGTGGAGCATGATTTACTGCGAGGAGGAAGCTTAATAATAGGTTTCACTGTCGTCATAATGTATATATGTTTGCTCTACACAATGTTGAATACAGTGTTAATATAAACATCTCGCTCTCCCAAAAGAGGAGAAAGCAGTAAATAAAGGCGCGGGGGGGGACCTGAATGTTACTTTGGCGTACCTGAAAACAAGAGAAGAGAAGGATGAAATGGAAAGAAGAATAAAAAAGAAAGAGATGAGAAAGAGAGAGAGAGAGTTAAAAAAGAAAAAAAAGGAAGAAAGTTTTAAACAACCCACCTTGCTTTCTATCTAATTTTTTTCCCTTATGTAACGTACAACTATGTGCATCGCTTGCCTGATTCTATATGTATGCAGTAGCATTATCAAAGGGTAATCGACCGACAGACAGAATCAATCACATTAAGCTTTGTGAGTTGTAATTCAGACATGACACAAAAAACAACATACACCCACACTAAACTGAGGTGGGGGAACTCAAGACAACTGCTGTTTTTGGCAGTGTATCACCTTCTTTACATTCGGAGACCCATATCAATACGGTGACACCAATCTAGTGATATGTACAGATCATACAAAAGAACCTTTCGGATACAAGTGCTTCCAAAATAGAGTAAACAAGCACTACAAAGACCGCAAAGGTTGTTCATTATTGTCTGATACAAAAGGGGCAAATTGAAAGGGGTAACGCTTTAATACATATACAACTACTGGCCCAGAATCTGACATACATCTCATGCCTAGTAGGAAATCTTTCTAATACGAATTCAAACCGAAAAAAAAAACCTGGATCAAGCATGCAGATCATTGAAGCAATTGGAGGTTCAAATATATGCACTATGCACTCTTTGTTTATCATGGCTTTTTGGAGCATGTGGTTTAAAATGTAAATTCAACTTTTAAATGAAAAATCGAATCTAAATGCTGCCCTGAAAATATGCATCCCATGACAAATAAAATCCAGGTCTAAGGGTTACCAATAGCGCCGTGTATTTCATAACAATAATTCCTGATATTCCAAGTAGCTAGTTTTTTTTCCTAGACTCAAAAGACTATGGAGATGTCTACTGCTTCTCCTTGATGAAAGAATGATTTCTTGATACTGTACCATGGAAAACGGAGCCTTAATTAAGCTCAGGTACCAGATCATACGTTTTTCTTGCTCTAAAACCCTGCAAAGGTGGGTGTTGTCGTTCTCCCATCAAAGTTTACGAAACGTGTAACGAAGCTTTATATATAGTTTCTGGTTTGAAGTATGCCAATGACAGCAAAGAAGTAAACGTGGACCGATACCGCCGAAGATGGTCTTGTGATCGCTGAGAGTAATAATCGGGATGCACACCTAGGGATCGCACTCTTGGAGACAAAGTTCTAGTTTTCGGATAATTGTATAGAGTATTACTGGTAGCTTTTCTAGCAAACATATCATATTAACGCGTTACTTCTTCAAAGGAATGTCAAGCTGTACCGATATCTAAGGTTTCAAATGTCATTAAAGTACTGACCGAGCGTCATACTTAAACCGTGCAAGATATCAACCATTTCAAAAGCTATGAAATGGAGAATGACATATTGAACTACATGCCAGTACTCCTGGCAGTGTCTTGTATAGTTTGTGCATTTTCAGCCTCCATATTAGTAAATGCTCTGCTTCACAAAACTTTGTAAGGAGGATTCCTTCGAATAAAGGTTTGCATTGCAGCTATATCAACATCAAAATGCGCCGCAATATCTAGTGTAAAACCAAGCAATGTTTTTTACTGTGCAATTGAAAAGCAGGCACTTCCAGAGCTGGTGGCCACTGATCCCACTATGCAGTTCCTTTTGAATTGAATTATCCTATCGGCGACTCAACCAACAGTCGGATTTCATGTCGAGACCACGATTAGCATGTGGCAATCTATCTCATCTCTTTTGTTTATAATACAATGGAGGAACCTCACGCTATACCGCTACAGTTCCAGTTACTTTTCAACTGGGAAATAGAGTCTACACCCGATGCTCTGCTTAAGCATCGAACCAGAATGTATCCCACCTTCAAAGTAGACTTGAACAACACACCCATTTATCGACTCATTCATCACGAATTTGAACGGCACTATGTATCAGCAGGGCAGTTATTCAAAGCGAACGGTATCACGCTCACCGAGGGCTTATTCCTGTTTGATCTCAAAATGACAGATTTTGAAGTGGATTTCTTGATTGCACAATTCCCTTTTTGCGATATATGGGTCAGCGTCGACCAAGCTAGACACATGGCTCTGGCATTAGGGATTGAGCATGAATTGGGATTCTTGCTCGGAGAGGAGATCGACGCATGCTTTTCATCAGACAACATTAGCCGAAATGAAATGATGCATAATTGGATTGTGCCAACAATACCCCATCTGCAGTACTCGACTCGTGCGTTGATCGAGACAACTTTTGAAGCAATCGACATGCTAGAGCCTTCCAACCGCAAAATTCGAACACAAATTGCAAGATCAAAGCAAAAAGGGATGGTGATGAAAGATAGAACAGAAAGTGGATTAGTTCGATGGCAAGTGTGGGCATATGAGCAGTTCTTACAGCAGAATGCAGTGCAAGATCAACAGCCAGTACTGCCGATTTTGGATCGCTCAGGATCAGTGTGGGATGCATTGCAGGGGATTCTATCTGATTTACAGAATCTTACGCGGAAAGGGGGTCATGGCACGGTAACAACCAATGCAAGAATTCTATCTGACAATATGATGGTGGGAAACATGCCGCTGAAAAAGGATTATCTGAACCAGAGCTTACTGCTACAGCAACTGTACACAGCTGTCATGGCTGAGAAAATTATGAACGAAATTGAGCATTTGACGGCAGCACGACAGACAAATGGACTCAATGATCAAGTAAACAATACTCAACAAGAGGCATCCAACGTATCATCTCTACAGCAGGAAGATGAAGAAAATGGCATGGCAAATACCGTCAGCACAGCAACAACCACAGCAACGGCAAATGCGAATCGCAACGGCACCAACAACATGTTGTTTCATGATCGGATGGATCTGATCGAGCAAGAACTGTATCGTGTCAAGAGAAAAAGTAAAAAAAGAATGGAAGAGATGGAATTGAGCCAACAGGAATTCATTTCTCAGTTGAATGATTTCAAGCAATGGAAGATTGACTCTGAAAGGAAAAGAAAAAGCGAGAGAGTATGGATTTTCAGCATTTGCATTGTGATTTACCTAGTGATATATACCTTTAAAAAATAAAAACTGCATGATGATGCCTTGAGCAGCAATCTTGATGCTGATGATTTGGCTTTCAATTCACTCACACCATATAAGGTTCCTCTCTAAATAGTTTATGGCTGTGAACCTGACTCCTCTGTGATGATCTACATCTGCGTTGATGAGAGTAATTCATATATAGCCGTACTACATATCTGCAATACCTCTCATTACCCAAAGGTATGCAAAACACAGCGAAATTCGGGTGGATTTGAACCGTGATTTCTCGCGTTAGACGCCGTTTTAGACCTCCAGAATAGCACCAAATAATTGTTCACGCCTAGCATTCACTTACTGACACCTCTGCTCACCTTTTTTGAGATGGTTGAAAATCCACCAAAAACCATGAGGGGTACCTCACAGTTTTCATCAAAAATCAAACGATCGTGTTTTTGACCCTGAAAATGAAGACTTCTTCTATAACATTTATTAAACCAAAGTGATGCTATCGATCCAAAGCGATCCCCGAAATTGAGTTTGTGAGACCTTCATATGTAAAATCTCGACATTTTTGCCTAAATCCTGATTTCGTATTTCGAAAGATTGCTCAGTATGCCTTTTGAAAATTCCCGTTATTAATGGTGCCATTGGATGCGCCTTTAAAGGTACTCTAGGAAGGCATTATGAAGCATGAGACGATCATCACAAGTTACATAGTCAAACATTGCAATCTAGGTTGAACTGTATCCAGAAAGTTCGGAAATTGACAAATCAGAACAAAAATGATTAGCGGGGAATAAAATGATTTAGGCGGCGGCGGCGGCTGCTGCTGGTGGTTGGTAGCAAAAATCGATGCCTCTCTCAACATGAAGGCAACTCATGTTTGTGAGTCTTGTGTATATGCTACCAACCGCTAGTAAGCGTCCTGATCATGTTATTACGCAGATGAGAGCTGACGATGTAACCTTTTGAAATCAGAGGCCACCAGGCTTGCGATTATCGTCTAGACCAAAATACAGACACCACGGCTATTGTCTAAACAGTGGTGGACTCTCACAAAAAGCGACATCTTTTAGAATCTGGATTGCTGGCAACAAGATCGACCATGCTCTTACAACATTAAAGGACCACCAGTCTTCCTTGATCCTCCAGCCTATCAGATTCACAGACTCGGGCAATCTAACAGCACTACACATTTATGCTTTAAGAATACTGTAAACTCATGGCACAGGACCATAAACGTCTTTTTCGGCTTGATACACTGCAATTAACCCCTCTGTTTTTATTTGGCCTCGGTCGGACAAACATCCCTTAAAACCATTTGGGTCGATCTTTATATTTCACTTAAATAAAAGTAAAACATTTAGTTTCGATTTTAGTTCGTTCTTTCTTCTTACTTGTAATTTTATCAGAATATTGAGATGCCACCAAATTACCATCCTGTACAAAATGATGCAATAGAACTATTAACACCGGGAGATCATCATCTCGAGCTGGGAGCAGGAGCAGGAGGTTCTACAGCAGCAGGACAGCAAAAAAGACTCGGTCGACACACTCGTTCTGCATCATCATCATCGTTTATACATTACAAAGCACCTCAACAAAAAGAGGAAGTGATACCCAGTGGCAACAAGCTTGCGTCTCAAGTAAAGTATATATGAACTTTTTCTTTTTTTCTTGGCGTCGTTGAGTAGTAATAGTATAGGCTGTCTACTAAAATATTACGATAGGCGCTACCTTCGTTATTAATCTGTGTTGTTGGATTGATCGTAGCAGGATGGATGATGGATATATACCAAGTAACTATCAGCAACTGAATTGGAAGCAACCCAAAACTAACCGAGCACGACAGCATTGGAAAGTGTTTACCCAAGTGTCAGAATTGTTCATCTTGGTACCTGTATTGTTAAATTTAAAGGGAAATCTCGAAATGAACCTGGCTGCAAGATTCTCAACATCTGCGAATATGGGAGAGCTGGATCATCCCGAAACCAGAAATGCACTTGTATGGGGCAACCTGTCGCTAATCCAGGTGCAAGCATTGATATCAGGCTCCATTGCAGGTTTATTCTCGGTATTTTTAGGTGCATTGTTACATCCAGAGGATTCAGTGACAATCAGTGAGAGTGTGCTAGTGATTGCAAGCTCCATGGTGTCCGCTTCCGTGTCGAGTTTTGTACTGGGATTGTTCATGTGTATCCTCATTATTATCAGCCGTATGCTCAAGATTGATCCTGGTAAGTGCATGGCGGTGAGATGAACCGAGTGTAGTTGTATTGATTTGTAGCCAAATAGATAACATTGCTTGTCCCATGGCTTCTTCTTTGGGTGATGTTGTTACACTTGGTATTTTGGCAGGATGCGCAAATCTCTTATTAGTCAATATGGGTAAGGGGATGAGAACAAGCACAATATAAACACACCATGTCTTACTTTCCCCATTTAGAGACAAATCTAAGTACCTATTTACTCCTGATCATGTTTATCTCAATCCCATTTTTTGGCTTGTCAGTATGGAGAAACCCACATGTCAGAGACCTGCTGTTTTCTGGATGGACACCCATCATCATTGCCATGCTAATCTCCAGCGGCGCTGGTCTTGTGTTGGAAAGATACGTTGAAAAGTTCAAGGGGTTGGCCATGATCACACCTATTCTATGTGGTACAGTATATCATTATTTTTTAATATCTTGTACGCTCATTCTAGTATGACACAGGTCTGGCTGGAAACTTGGGTTCCATTTATGCTTCTCGCATCAGTACATGCCTTCACAGAGGCGTGCAAGAGCAATTTAGTACGGTTGAACCAACATTATTGCTGATGAATATACCAGTGCAGATTTTGTTTCTGTTTATTGCGTGGATCTTGGACATTGGTCACTTGGATTTCACATTCGCATTTGCATTGACTTACTTTATCGTGTCCATGATTTGTGTAAGTAGAGTATATCTAATCAAGTAGTGACTATTGTATGCTAATGCTTGTTGGTGTGTAGACATTTACAGCGTTGAAGATGGGCAAATCCATGACATTGGGGTTCTGGAAGTACAAATATGACCCTGACAATTACGTTTTACCCTATCTGTAAGTATTTGAAATAGAGACGAGAGGAATGCATGCTAATGATGATTAGAACGGCCATTATCGATGTGATTTGCACAAGTTTACTGGTGATATCCTTCTCTTGGCTTAGCACAAATGGATTTGCTTCATTGGAAGAAGCGGACCACATTAAATAGACCTTAATATCTAATAAATACTACACATTCATAGACTCGAAAAAAAAAAAAAAAAAGGCTGGGC
>DF836418.1:39009-62120 GCA_000950595.1 Mucor ambiguus
GCCGGATCCAGAATGGAGAGGGTTACTTCCATTGTGATGGTTATCAATACCAATTTGGTTATCATGATGATTCTTCAATTCATGGCCAGCGAGACCAGCAGCGCCGGCACCAAGGGCAGCGTCGCGTTTGTAGTGATGATCATTGTCATTGGAAGAATGTTGAAGATGCTCAGATCCAGAATGGAGAGGGTTACCAGTAGCAGAATGGTGGTTATCAAGACCAGATTTAGAGTGAAGGGGACTAGTACCATCGATACCTGATTGCTTATCGTGGTGGTTCTTCAGCTCATGGCCAGCAAGACCAGCAGCACCAGCTCCAAGGGCGGCATCACGCTTGTAGTGATGATCGTTGTTATCATTCAAAGAGCGGCTAGTGGTATTAGATCCAGGATGAATAGGGTTATCGAGACCAGCTTCAGAGTGGAGAAGGTTGCCATTGTAATTATTGTTTCCAACACCAGATTGAAGAGGGTTAGCGTCACCATGGCGATCCTTCAGCTCATGGCCAGCAAGGCCAGCGGCACCAGCTCCAAGGGCGGCATCACGCTTGTAGTGATGATCATTGTTGCTGGAAGACTGGTGGAGCTTATCATTTTCAGAATGGTGAGGGTTGTTGATACCTTCGTGGTTGTTGTGGCCGAGACCAGATTGGATAGGATTGTTACCTGCACGATGGTTGGCAAATCCGAACTGCTGGTTTTGGTGATTCTTTAACTCATGGCCAGCAAGACCAGCAGCACCAGCTCCAAGGGCAGCATCACGCTTGTAATGGTGATCATTATCAGAGGAAAGGTTGTTGGATCCAGGGTGGAGAGGGTTACCAGCAGAAGTATGACCAAGACCGGCCTCAGAATGGAGGGGATTACTTTGGTTGATACTTTCATGATTTTTGTGTCCGATACCAGGTTGAAGAGGGTTGGCGTTGCCATGGTGATCCTTTAATTCATGACCTGCAAGACCGGCAGCTCCAGCACCAAGTGCGGCATCACGCTTGTAGTGATGATCGTTATCATTGGAAAGATTGCTAGATCCATAGTGAAGAGGGTTGCCACCAGAAGTATGATGATTACCAAGACCAGCCTCAGAATGGAGAGGGTTGTTACTGACGCCTTCATGGCCATTGTGGCCAAGGCCAGATTGGAGAGGATTACCGGTGGTGCTATGGTTGTTAAGATTTGATGATTGATCATGATGGTCCTTCAATTCATGGCCAGCAAGACCAGCGGCACCGGCAGCAGCAGCGTCACGCTTGTAGTGGTGGTCATTGTTATTAGCAATGCTGTTCTCGCCATGATCTGAATGAAGTGGATTCACATCATTTTGATGTCCAGTCATGCCAGATGCAGTGTTATTTACAAGAGATTTGTCCTTGCTGAAGTTGTGTTCACCGTGGGTATTATTATGTACTACAACATCATTATGTTAGCTATTTGATTTTGACATATTGGATTATAGTATGCTTACCATTATCAGTGTTATTAACAGGGAGTTCATGATGAGAAACACCGGATTGAATTTTAGAAGGGCCACCAATACTAGGCTTGGCATCTTGATTCAATGCATTGTGAGTTGTATTGTTATTTTCAGGCATAGATCCAGGCATAGATCCAGGCATGGCTCCGGGCATTTGGGTGTTATCTTGGTTGGAAAGCATGGTTATTATAGTATATTACAAAATTAGATGTGTTGATGCCTTTGATTTGACTTCATTTTCTGTCTTTATATACATGTAGAGATTCAGAAAATTGCATTCAATACCTTCATCACCATGATATCATTCTAGATAAAGTAGCTTCCTTAATCATTACATTATGACGACGGCGGATATAAATATACAAATGAACCTTAAAAGGTAACTTAATTCAGGCTAATGGAGAAAAGCTTTCTGGGTTTCAACCAGATGGTCTGTTCTGTTAGCTCTGTTTGTTCTCACCTCAAAGTAATCGTCATTGAAGACACTAAAAATCAATGGTTAATAGGATACATTTTGGATTCATCTAGAGCATAGTAGATCGTTCATGAGAGATCTGCATAGACAATGCCTTGCGTCATGGTGCTCTTATTTATGGTCTGATTTGCGTACCAGGCACAGACGTAAGAACATCTCTTTGAATCTCGAATGTATTCCCACATTGTCATGCAGAAATAGGGATGAGCTTTCAAGATGACAGCCGGTTATAACGCATGTCCATGATAATACATTGCTTTCTTAGGCGGTCAAAGGTCAATGATAATGCGCTTTCAAACTGAGATTGTAGGTTTTGTCGATCTGATATCATTGCAAGTGTACAAAGGCCATTTTAGTGAATTCTATAGAGCTTCAGTTAGCTGTATGAAGTATGTTCGCTAAACTGGCTCAGCAAAGAAGCTGCTTTTTGTGTCAAGCAGCAATGATGTCAGTATAAAGTGATGGCGCCATATCCTGAATATTCGACAATGACAAAATTGGGAAAACACTTGATTGAACTCTCATGGAATGCAATCTTGGATTAGCAGGATGTGTCTAATATACGTATAATAGTTTCTATTGCTGTATTTTGTAATTAATTAAAATTTTCGATTTGAAATGTGCATTGATTGCACCTTCAAGCCATGCATTTCTCCTGAAAATTGTTTCTGTGGCCAATGGAACATTCTCTGTCTCTTTCCAGCTGGAAGAGATCTTGATACTCATAGAATGGTAACACAAATATGGAACTTAAAGTATTGATTCATTTGGGATGCTGTAAGATATTGGGCCTGTAAAAAGACTATATATTTCTAACAATAGATGGCATTGCATTACTTATAAACCTGAAACCAATCTGAATGGATCAATCAGACATCATTACTGCTCTCGCAGGTACATGTTGATGCTGTACGCAGCTACTTGCTGGACAGCGCATCAGCAATGGCAGTGCAAATATGCACTTGGGGTTTATCTTGATATCTAAAAAATGGCTGGATGCACATGTGAGTTTTGCCAAGCAGCAGAGATGCCCATATTTAATATAAACACTGAAACTTTAGTATATGAAGATTACTGCATGGTAATCAATTGAGTCGCGCTACCGTCCATTGATCTCCGTTACAATCGTCCTTCCTATCAACAATGTATTAGGCACCACGCTAAAAAATACACGCAGGTTCTAGATCGACACCAGTACTATTTGTGTCTTTTAGGGAGTTGGTTATAACGATTGAGGCTGATACTTGCCATGTTTCCAAACAAAAAAAAAAGAAAGATTTGTACAGTGACACCAGCAGCAAGATAATGCTTCAAATGATTCCCTTAAGCGAAGATCTATGACTTTTTTTTATACACTGAAGCACATACGGACCATTCGTATTACACAAGTTTATTTTGGTTGTTGCACACTCTGAATTAAATCATGTAAAAATAGTCGTTTAATTACAAAACAAGTAAATAACACCATTTTTATCAATTTTATTCATTGACAAAAATGCTAACAAACGACACTATTAATAATACAAAAGAATGAAAAGAAGCAAACAGAATTGCATTGGGAATAAGCGTTGTAAAAAGGCATCTTAAACGCGAGGACAGAGTTAGATGTTGAATAGATGATATGCTCGTTTTTTGCCTTGTACAACTGCGCCAAGAAAGACAGACAAAGGAAAAGAGAAAGCGCTTATCATTCAAGCACAATCAATATGATGGATGCATTAGAATCGTTGCAAAGAAACCCACGTTTTTCCCAAAAATCAAAGAAACGTATGTATAAATAGTTGACTGTACCCAGATCTCTAGGCCAGATGGCGAAACCAAAACTCCTTTGAATTCAGGAACTTCTTGAGAAAGAGAGAGACAAATCCCCTTATGTTTGTTTGTTTAATTGGCCTATTTTATACTGTTAGGTAAGGATTGAGGTAGGGGAAACCCTATATATTAAAAATATTTATTAATCCTCTTTTTTCATCTCTTTCTTTCACTTTCCTCTCTCTCTCTTTCTCTTGCCTACTTTCATTATACGCTCCTTCCTCTTCCCCTTCAAAGCATAGACTGTACAGAATACAAAATGATGAAGCAATTATCGACATCATTTCTATCCATGCTATCCACAAAAACTAGAAAATCCAGCATTTTAGGTTTAATCCTGATATCTCTCATCATATGTTACACGTTATCATCGATCACATCGCCTACCACAACGTTAATCCAGCATAAGATTGTCTCAACAACAGCAGCACCACCCATTATACCACCGTTTGAAGAAGAGAAATACCTAGCTTACTTGCCTCATTCAGGCTTATCAAATCAACGCATTGAGCTGGCGAATGCTCTGCTACTATCCCACATGTTGAATCGTACGCTCATCATCCCTCCTGCATTTCTAGGCTCGGTATTTGGTTGGATGAATAGAGTTCAATTAGAAGAAAGGATTGAATGGCTGACAACACCAAAGAACTTCCCAAAGATCTGCCAACGCCCTACACCAGGAAAGCTTCCCTCTTATGTGCAGAGATCAAGGTGTGCCGAATACCGTCATTTCGGTGCATTGGCGTGGACAGATTTACACGACTTTAGTCCGTTACAGGAGGCGGGTATCAAAATCAAGTTTCAATCCGTGATCTCCATGAAACAAATCAAAGAGGATCTGCAGCTCAACGATACTGATATCTATCTG
Source organism: Mucor ambiguus (assembly GCA_000950595.1). Lineage (NCBI taxonomy): Eukaryota > Fungi > Mucoromycota > Mucoromycetes > Mucorales > Mucoraceae > Mucor > Mucor ambiguus. The sequence continues at coordinate 43,638 of DF836418.1, forward strand.
CATGAAGACGCTCAATTGTACGACTGGCGCTTATACCAAAATCACTCTGAGGCTTTGCAACTATTGCAAAATAGACTCAACTATTTCGATTCATTCGGTGGCCGTCGTTACTACAAAGTGCTACTACCTCGCCATTTTCAACGCAGAACAGAAAAGCTCTTGTATTTGGGCGGCATCTTTGGCTCAACGCGTTTCAATCTAATTGATCCCCAAGATAAACAGATGCAGGAAAAGATCAGACAAGTGTTACACTATCGCTTGGATACGCCCCTGGGTGAAACTGTGAAAGCCATTGTCAACTATCTGGGTGGCAAAGGCTCGTTCACGTCGGTGCATTTTAGAACCGGCGATAATCCGTTCAAGAGAGAAGTGCCCGCCAACCTGAAAGCTTTTGTAAAGAATATGACAGAAATTGTGAGTCATGAGACCTATGTGCAACATCATGAAGAGAATGAAATTGTTGATTTAGCGCATCATTGTCTAAATATTGCATCACCACCATCCTTCAATAACGATAATAGCAACAGTCAAGGTGCGAATGAATATCATTTTTCCACACATCAATTGGGTAAGCGAGTCAAGGTGTATATTGCAACAGACCACAGAGATCCTCGCGGCTTGACCAGTAGTTTGATGCCATGGTTTGACGAATTCCCTTGTACAACAATTTTGAACGACTTGCCTGAACATCTGCTTGCCCCTTTGGATGGACTGAGAGATGTGGTGGTCCCGTCAAAGTCGCTCAAAAGCTTTCTGATCCCCATTGTGGATGCGATGGTTGCTGCTCACGGAAAACAGATATTAACAACACCCAGATCGACGTTTTCAAAGTACATTGAGGAACTGCATCGTGCTTGGGTACAATAAATAGTATATATATGGATATATATATATTCAAGTTTTTAGTTTTATTTTGTACATACATCAATAAAAAAACAAGGATTATTAAACTTATGAATCAGCAGCAATTAATGCTACAATCATGCGGTATAAGAAGAAGAAGAAACACTGCGTAAACCACGGCGTTAGCACTCATATTCAAACACACACGACGCCAACTTACAATCAAATAGAAACCGAGCTTGATAAAGCATTCCTTCTTGTGCTGCGAGAGAGTACGGAAAATCTCTGTGGCATCATACATATGGCGGCCGTTCATGACCCTATATCATCACAACAGCGTGTCAGCATATCGCTCGCTCGGTTTTCCTGAATGGGTACCAGTATATACTTACTTTCTGACATTATAAGCAGCCAAAGGTAAATTCAACAGCATAGACATCCAGCTACCATTGACGAGGAACATAAAGAACAAAAATGCGTGTGCGCCCATTTCGGGTATAACAAACTATAACGCAATATGTTGGTACCGTGCCCTACTAGTGACCAAATGATTTATATATCCTACCTGGTTTAATTTGTTGCAAAGATCAATAGGGTTGATATAATCACATTCTAAATCAGAAAACATGATGACCTGTATTCAGAGCGTTGTTAATCTCGACCTTGTTTCTTGTAGGTACGGAAATACATACGAAAAAGACCATCATGAACAACAGTAATGCAGACATAATGACTGCAAACAGAAAGAGCATTGCTTCACCGGGCATCATCTTGTGTATAGTATTGCCTTGAAGAGACGGTTACAAGTAAGGAAAAATAGACAAGAAAGAAAAGAGAAAAAGGGAAAAATTTGAAATGGCCCAGGTATAGAATAATAATGGTTGCACACGCAACTTGAAAGAAAGTGATGTCCATCTCCTTGTCTTTCCCGCCACTTATAGTAAGAATGTCTAGTCGAGTATTTCAGCCTCAACTGCCATAAAAAAAGAGGAGGGCCCCATCTGGTTTATCTAATGCTATAGGATATCTCATTCACAAACATGATGAAAACCACGGTATCATCCCGAGTTTTGTACTCAATATCTTTGTAGAAGCACTTGCAAAAATTCACTTTATTCATCCATTTATACAATGCGTTCAAGTTCTCTAGCATATCCTAATGTGCGAGTAATAATTTGTTCTTGAGGGATCTCTACAATGCTATCATCTTCTGTGCCAAAGTAGACCTTTTGTTCAGCTGGATTGACCTTCCATCCTCTCTCATTTGCAAAGTTCAATAATTCCTCGGTATTCTTTAAGAACAGCAAAGTGCTGGCATCGTTCAAGGGAAGGTATTCATAGGCTTTCTCGCTGCAGCTAGCAATTTCGTGTCTATCAACACATCCGAACTGTCAATACCAGACATGTACACCTTGTATACTGGCGTGCTTACCTGATGGTACTAATTAAAATGTCATAGAAAAACATGAACTCCTCTCCTTGAACAGTGCTTCTTGTGCTCCAGACCTTGTTGTAACTGCCTTCCATCAAAAATTGCTCTAATGAACGAATTTGAATTAATACAATCGAGTCCTCGTGCTGATGACTTATGTGCTAGTTTACCTAAATCAACTGCTTGCTTGATGAATTGATTTGATTGCAACTGATCGAGGTCGATTGTTTCGAGTGCAGTGTGGAAATCAGACAATCTATTTTGTGATAACAATCGAAGCAAATTCAAGCCGATGAGTGGGTACATTTGAGTTGAAGGAGGAAGCACAGTTCTAGTAGTATGCATCAAAAAGTCAGTCAATATGCGGTGGTTGCGGATCTCTCGGAGAACTATTCCTTACGCAAGGTCGTGGTAGTATGTGTTGAGTTGAGCAATGTATCTTTCAAACGAGGCAATGTCCTTGATGCGGACACTGTAGTAGGCACCTGCTTCCAAAATATCGCCTATGACAAACATGTTGAGCACTTTTAGCTGAGGGATGCAGACATAGCCAGATACTTACGTGCGGTAACAAGCACATTGGGATCAGTTTTGCCTGCAACGGGAACAAATGCTCCAAGTTCAATCAAACCAACCTGTAATTATACATGAATAAGAGCAGCACGCATGATGCCTCATTTCTACATGAAAGTTACCTTGGCTTGAGTCAACAGTTGACCCACTTTTTGAAGGTTGCTGGAGGAAGAGCTCAATTCTTGCTTGAGTTGGTCACGAAGGACATCTAATTGTTGCACTGTCATCATTGTTCTCAAGTTGTATTTATGTGTGTTTTTGTATTTAGAAATAGAAAAAGAAAGTGTATGTAAAATGAGGACGCGCATGCTATAAGAAAAGTTGCAACGTAATCAAGTCTGCTATTGATTCTGTGACCATCAAGTGAAGCCCGCTCAGGAAACATCTAGGTACAATAAGCATGTCATTTCGGTAGCATCAGGATGCTTTGATGCCTCTTTATGCTCTCTGGGCAAATAGAGACATGCTTACAAAGTTTACTGATGAGAAACCTAGACATGCTGCTTAAGACAGGCTTGCCTTACAATATGCTTCTGAGATCTGATGGTAATTTGACCATGTCAGTTTGATACTGCTACATCATACAAACAACTGCCTGCTATTTGCTTCTATAAAAGATGGTTGGTGATTGATTTTATTGTAACAGTAAGTATCATAAAGATCGATAAAAGTCTCGCTAGTCGTGTATATAAAATTCAAAAGCCATGCCCCAAGAAAAGGGTATTGCTCTTTGTACCATCCAAAAGTACTACAGAGTTCCATCTATTGAAGAAATCAGTAATAATGAGGCAGTGGTGGCAGCAAAGAGAGTTTGACGATCAGGATCACGAGAATCATAGGCGTCTTTGCGAATTTTGTCTGCAGATGCCATCATTACTACTGTTGCCGCTGCTGCTATTAGCGATCATTGACATTGCCGAGCTATACTAGAGGGTTTTGCTATTTTGATTCACTGTAATGAGGAATTATTGGATGATCCATACATTGCCGATGAAGACAGAGAAATCAACGCTGAACTTATGGTGATTAGCTGGGATATTGGATTCCTTTTCCTTGCTATAGACAAAGCTTACATTATCAAGCTTGTTCAGAGAGCAGAGGTAAAGCTGAATGGCTATGGCAAATAAGCAATGTCAGCATTGAGATGACCTCGTGTCATACTGAGAAATACATATTTTAATATGAAAACTATACACCTTGAGCTTTCTCTTTGTGACCACAGAGACGAAAGGTACGCTGTTCATGATGTCGAACAAGATGTTTTTAATGTTTATTGCTATTTTACATCTGTCCTCTATGAAATGTGCCTGGTTTGTCTTGTGATTTGGACCTGATATCTTCAGCACAGCAGCGTCAATGTTGAGCTCTTTATTTCTGAAAAGTAAGCCTACCTTGGGCCATTTTAATTTATGCTGTTCATCATACTATCCTATGTTCTCGTCACCAGCCGCAGGTTTCAGATGGGGCTCACAACTAAGTGACATTATATGTGCTAAAAAGTAAGATAAATGCATATGCAACTTGATATGACAATTTTTCATGTAATAAATATCATATCATCAAGAGGCTTAGTCTCTAAGAGTTGATGCAATGATATCATGCAACTGTTTAGTAATGCTTGCAAATCGGATTAAGCTGGTATAAATTCTAGTGATGCATGACATGAAACAAGGGAGTGTGTTCTTTTAGATAGCTATGATATCGTTCACAGCTGTTGCTTTTGTATAATGGGATATTTAGTGTCTAGGAGCTTATATCATAAGATATATTTCATGCTATTTTCGAACGTATAACGTACTATATAGCGCTCAGAGTGCCATGCGATTATTTATAGGACGGCTGGTTTTGCATCTCACATTAGGATTCGCATTTTGCATTAATTATTGGAACTACCAAACATGAAAATGCGAATTAATATTAAATTGAAGAGACCGAGCAAAGGTATTATAGTATTTCTCGATGCGGGAGTCTATTTTTGTTAGCGTTCAAAAGTGTCGATTGCTTTTACAATGATGGTGGCATTGATGTTGCTAGTAGCCAAAATTGTTTCATTTTCCGCTCAACGCTCTCTTTTGATTTATAGATTTTGATCGGATTTCGACTCGGTCGGCCTGTTGTTCAAGATTCGACTATATTGATAGTGGTGATCATCCTGTACTTCCTTAAGCTCTTTGAGAGTACTTTCCGAGGCGCATCCAATGGTGCCAATTATAATAAGTGTTATAAAAAATTATTGAGCAACGTTTAAAAATACGAAATTAAGTTTTTGGACAAAATGTTGAAAGTTTGCATACGAAGGTCTCACAAAAGTGGTTTAGGGGTTGCATTGAATCGATGGAATTACTTTGATTCAATAAATGCTATAGCAAAAGTCTTCATTTTTATAGTCAAAAACGCGATCGTTTGATTTTCGATGAAAAGTATGAGGTACCCCTCATGGTTTTTGGCCGTTTTTTGAGATCCCTAAAAAGTTGAGCAACGGTGTCCGGAAGTGTTAAACTAGAGAAATGGTTTGGTATTATTCTGGAGACCTGAAACGGCTTTTAACGCGAGAAAATTCGGCTGAAATACATCCAGATTTTACTGTGTTTTGCATCTTTATGACTAATAAGTGGCAGTACAAGTATACCGTCTGTCTGTTATTCATCATTCTCATTAGTAAGGATGTGGAGGAGTGTAACAGAGTTATATACACAGCTATAGCTCATCAAAACTATTAGTATTAGTTATCAAGTATAATTCAGAACCAAAACTACACATCTCATCGTCAAACTCTGCAGCAGAATTTGTAGCAACCTTGATAAAATTTAAAATGTACAATGCTTACAACAGTTGATTCACATCAGCATGAATACGTTCGGTGCCATTCAAGACTACATGCACAAAGGTCAAGTTCCCCAGAAAATATGTGTTATTCAGGTACCCGCCCCAATCTTTCTCAGATTGCATATCAAACCTCCTACTTATATCCTACAACAACATGGCATATGTCTGCTATCCCGGGTATCCGACAACCAACAGCATGTGCAACAAACAGGCGGATGTTCATTAAAATGGTGGTTACACATTGAAAAGAAACAAGGTTTAGAAAGGGAACTTTAGTCGAGACATTCTTATATTTACAAGCTTCTGAATCGTGTATGTCTTGACACAGTAGCTTGTTTTGCCTGTTAGCTATTAGCCATTTGGCTGATTGCTCGAACATAATAGAATGCTATGGCCGAATATCAGATGCACTATGCTACATTGCATTACCCATGGCATATTTAAGGGGTCGTAATTAAGAAAATGGGCTTCTATTTTTCTGTTGAATTTAGGATCTATTTATAACATGGTAAACAACCAGTTGCAGAAAATCGGTTTTAGGATTTTAGACAATGACATTGTTATCTGTAACAAAGCGTGTCTGTATGTATGATTTTATTTATGAAGTATAAACATTAGATTTAGCAACTTTTATGGTGCTGTAAAGATGTAGCAAGGAAGCTCAGATCCATTTCAAGGCCTAAGGATGCATCTTTCATCGTGTTCTCCGAAGAATCTCACCTGCTCTGGATTTAGTCTTGGCGTAGATGTCCATATTGTAGTACTTGTCTGATTATGTTTGAAAGGCAGCATGTACGATATTGATTAAAAAGCAAGCATGTATTGAATATCACAACACTCAACAAAACCGATTGATTCTGTAGTAGCATGATGGCCATATGATCAAAAAGAGCTAAAAGTACATCATATGATGATGAAATAAAGAGCAAACTAGGGTTTTATATGTATGACTGTATAGAAGATTGAGAAGAAGTTTATTTGAGTAACAGGGAAACGCTATTAATGGGGATTGATGTATGATACGCTAAGTTAAAGACATGAAAGGGTGATTGAGAGGGAATATAATTAATAGTGGAATATACAGTGTAAAATGCAATAGCTTTTTTGTTTTTGTTTAAGCAGCATTGCTAGTATTGTTTGGTAATCTGGAGTAGCCATTGATTGTCAACTCAACGTCATCGTTATTGAGCGACTTCTCCAAATCCACATCTAATGCGGGAGGAAGGCCCATGATTTGTCTAGTCCATTGTTGGATAGCTTTACCCCAAATGACTGGCACGAGGGAAATGAAGGATACAATCAATAGTTTCAACACCAATGACACTGAAACGATGTCAGAGGTAGAGGTTAAATCACCCAAAACATCACCAGCTTGAGCACAGATAAAGTTGTATGGCATTGAGCCGAAAAAGGTAGACCAAAAGAATGGAGATACAGGAATGTCAAGCAAAGGAGACACCAAGTTAATGAACCAGTAAGGTGAAAATGGAAATAATCTGGCAAAGAGCAACCACCAGAACAGACCGCCAGTTTGCCTCTCTTGTTCAAGTTGACGATTCAATGGCTCGGCTTTACGGGCAAACCAAGGGACTCGAATCAACGGCTCACCCACCAAGATGGCTAAACCATAGGCCAAAGTAGCACCACCAGCAGTTAATAAACTTGTCCAAACAGTGCCCATTGTTATACCATAAAGGTAACCTGCTAACAAGTTCAACAATACAGAACCTGGGATGCTGAAAGCTTGTTGCCATAAATACAAGACTGCAAAAACAAATGTGACAGAGCCATATCCACTCCAACTGTTTTTGATGAGTTCTTCCAACTGAAGTGCTGTTTGTTGAACATCTTCCAATGTGCGGGGCAAACCGATATCCAAGACAACATGTGCTAATGACATCGAAAACACAAGCGATAACACGCCGATGGCAACAAAGATGATCAAGCGAGGGACGAGCTGTCTCCAGGTAGGAGCATTTTTCGATAAAGAATCAGTTCTATAGATGACTTCATCATCTTCATCATCGTCGTTAAGTAAATGCTGTGTGGATCGCAGCGATTGTTGCTGAGGTCGTCGCTGATGTTGTAAATCCAGTTCAGTGAAATCGTCTATTGACTCACTTCCAACAAAATATTCTGGATTACCGTTATTTTGTAGCATGTTTAATTTGTGAAAAGAGAAGAAAGAAAGAAGCTCCATTTCAGATGTTTCCCATTTTTATAGAGCCAGGATTTTTTATGATACCGAAATGTGGCCAATTAAAATTTTTGGATTAATTCAAATTTCTGCTCTGCTTTCTCTTTTTCTAAACAGACGGCCCGAGTCTTTTTGCGATATTTTAGCTAAATTTAGATGCTCTACAAAACATGACAGTAGTTGGCAAGTTCCAATGAACGAATAGGCTCTGCATTTTATGCGAGCGTATAGAAAGACATCAGATTTTTAATAACCCAAGAAAAAAAAGTTAATTAAACAAGTATCACATCTAATTTACATAAATTGCTTGGCCAAACGATCCAAGAAATCCGTTCGCCCTGAACTGAGTAAGGTAATTTCAGCTTTGTTTGAACTGAGAACCCACGCTTCTCAGCTTTAAATGAAGCAGGTTTGATTTAGGGACAGATGAGATAGGGCATACATTCCATGTGCTCTACAATTTTGAATGTCCATCTCTCACTATTATGCGCCGTTTCTTTTATGGAACCACACAATGAGATTCAGTTAGGTTTTATCATCGTCAAATCATGTTTCTATTGTTTGGATATCATCAAGAACAATGAACAAGCTTCAGCTGCTATGGTCTAGTAGAATTCCTCAATAAGAATATTACACCTCCTGCTAAACTACCTCGTAGTACAGATCTGCCATTATTTCTGGCGCTCTCTGGTGAGCGCATAGAGCCAAATGACAGTGTGTGTATCACTCTTAGCGCTTATGAGCGTTTATTTGATGTTTAAGAAGTGCGGATGGCATTGCAGAGTAAGTCGGGTCACATCGCCGACATCAGGCAAATATATGCAGTATATAAAGATAATAAGAAACGTATCGCGATTAGAGCAGAACTGCACATATTATCGAAAGTAACTAGTTGGCATAAAAGCGTCTACTCAAAGGGAGCCTTTAGACGACTGACTAAAGACAGCATGAATGCTCTGAGCCGGTAAAACGAAAATGCCGCACAAAGCCGTAAACTGTAAATTCATTCCATAAAAAGCACCCGCCTTCAGAGAAAAACAAGAATACTACAGACCTCGATTTGCATCAAAAACGTTATGTTAATATGGTATTTTTATTATTATTTATGAGTGGAAGAATATTATACAGAAAGTGAGGTTTAGTTGACGATTTGAACCTTCAATGCGCCAGAGTTACGATCATGTGTCTTTTCAAATGCTGCAAGAGCATCAGCAAAATCGTAAGTATCAGTAATCAAATGCTTGATATCCAAAATGCCACTGGATAACAATGCAATAGCACGAGGGTATGTATGATGATATCTGAAGAGACCTCTGATATCAACTTCACGCATAGCAAAGTTGTTGACAGGGAGAGTTTGATCGTTCTTTCCTACGCCCACAAGCAAGCAAGTACCAGCATCACGAGTAGCCATGATAGCAGTTCTGAAAGAGCTCTCAATACCTGTACATTCCAAAGAGCATTCAGCACCTTCACCGCCAAACAAGGCACGTAGTTCCTTGGCAGTTTCTAATTCAGAGTTCTCAGGGTTGATTTTGTATGTCATGGTTGCGCCCATCTTCTTTGCATAATCCAAACGGCTTTGATTGACATCAGTAATAGCAATGGGATGGACACCAGTTGCCTTGGCAACAGCCAAAATCAATAAACCAATAGGGCCACTACCAGCAATCAGCATGGATCTACCGAACTGAGCTCTTACGCGATCAACAGCAGCAATAGCAACTGACAAGGGCTCCAATAAAGCACCTTCACCATAAGAGATGTTGGCAGGAATCTTGTGCAACCAGCGAGCAGGGTGAGTAATGTATCTAGCGAGTTGGCCATCATAAGGAGGAGTTGATTTGAAGATGACATCTGGACAGAGATGGTATCTACCCATCATACATTGATCACAAGAAGAGCAAGGAATACCACTATTCATATAGGTATTAATATACACAGCCCCTAGTCGCAATGACTCGACTACTTACGCCTCAACAGCAACTCTGTCACCTACTTGCAAGGTAGTAACACCCTCACCGAGAGCAGTGACAATACCAGCACTCTCATGACCGAGCAATTGAGGAGCACATACGGGGAAAATACCAATCTCACCATGCTTCCACAAATGAACATCACTTCCACAGATGCCAGTGCACTTTACCTGTACTTGGACATGACCAGCAGGAGGTTCAGGGACCGGGATTTCGACCAATTGAAGATCATTCTTCTCTTTGAGCAAGACACCTTGGTTGATGGTATCCTTGGTAGGGATAGTATACTCGCTTGCAGGGGCAATAGACATTTGCTTGATAGGTTTTTAGTGAAGAAAGAAAAAAAAAAGAAAACAGTGTGGGGAATTTATGGTTGAATTTTATATTAGCTTGAAAGCTTATTCTCAGAAATTCTCCTTTAGGCAAAATGGTCCATTGCTAGTGGGATTGGGTACAATTTCCCGAACAGTTTTAGCTTTCCCTTCGCATATCAAAAACCCAGTGATTTATAGTATTTATTTCAACAGATCGGCATTTATCTCGACGAAATGGACTATGTAAGCTTATAGTGAATCTAGAGTTCAAATTACTTCCTTCCGAGGCTTGATGATACAGCTTACAGAGTTTAAATATATTCATATATTGTATCCCCATCTCGCAGATACAACACAGTGGCCACAGCCTCCAAGAGCCCTGAAATTTTGAGCTTGTTTTCCTTGCTCTCCAACGCCTAGTCTTTAATGATTTTCATGGTAGATATAGCACAACCAGAGAAGATTTCCAACATAAAGAACATCTACATTCATGCCATCTATTCCGTCATGCGTTTAACAAGAAAATAAGCATCTCGAGTTTGGCGGCAAATGCATCATTCACAAAATCAAAAACAGATACAGTCGATACAAAAACTAGTCTGACAAGAATACAGCCATCACAAGTGAAATCCATTAGTTTATATTGTATGCGCCACATAATCTCTTGAGTTATACAATTTCTACGTCGAATGTGAGCTTCTGCAGCATTAAAGATCAAATATGTTGAAAGGCAAATCGTATTTAAAATTTATTGCCCAAAACCTTTTGAACAGCTTCTAAAACTCTTCCATGAATATTAGCCTTGGAGGCAATAACACCCTTATTTTTCTCTAATGTACGGCCAATGGAGAAATCCAGGGGTTGACCATGAATGTCAGTTACCTTTCCACCTGCCTCTGTGACGAGGACATTACCAGAGGCATGATCCCAAATTTTTTCCACATAGGCCTTGCTAGTGGGCAGACGCAAGTAGATGTCTGCATCACCGCGAGAGATAGAGCAGTATTTAGCTTGACTGTCCATGCGAACAGGCTCACGAGTGATACCCAACAACTGAGCAATCTCAACGGCATCCGAGTGAGATGAATGGGCCGCTTCTACAGATTCGCAGAAAGTAGCCTCTTCGGTGGATGAGATGTCTGCAAAATGAATAGGTGATTCAGTCTCGTTTGCGAATGTGCGTTGGAAGGCGCCTTGTCCACGGACAGCGATAAAAAGAGAGCCACGCTCGCCTTCAGGATGCTTGTGATCCACAGGCAAATTGGGACAGCCTACAACACCCAATTGAACGATACCATCTACAATAAGTGCTAAACAGACAGCATACTGTCCACCACGCAAGAACCCCTTGGTACCATCAATAGGATCTAAAGCCCAATGGCGACCTTTTGCTCCACCAATGTAATTACCACGATCAATAGCATCTAGAATCTAATGAGTGCGTGGTTTTAATAATTAGTTCCAATGATGCCTTTCACATCTTCACTCCACACCGACTTACTTGTTGTTCAGAGAGCTTCTCATCATCACTTAAGACACCATTGGTCAAAGAAAAGACCTTTTCTCTCAATGGTTTGCCCTCATCACCTTGCAAATCCTTGGAATCCTCCTCACCAACAATAGGGTCTTCAGGGAAATGGTCCTTGAGATAGGTGTTTACAATAGCTTGAGCCGAGAAATCAGCAACTAGACATCAATGAAGCACAGTGAATACTCTATCTTAGTGTTTGTACACGCACGCACACGCTTGCTGTCGTTTACCTGTAACAGGAGACTTGTCGTTCTTGGTCAAAGTCTCGTTGGCAACTAAATGCTGGAATACGGATTGGCACACTTTACTGGCAGTCAAGACAGCTTGAATAGCGACATTTCTTTCTTTAGCGTACACTATGTTGTACCTTGCATTAGACTTTTGAGCATGCTGGGCGTAGTGGGTAGCTTACCTGACATGGTGGAATAAGTTTTATATGTGAACAAAGAGGAAGAGAGGGCGTTCTGTCTGCTGGTTGCTACGAATATATATCTTGAAGCGTTAAACATCATCTTGAAAAAGAGATGATTAGCACTCCGCAGTAGCCTTGCTTGAACCATTTATACAGACCCACGATGGGATGTTGGCATGTTACATGTACAGGTTGCTTGACTTATCAAAAAAGTACATTGTCAAAAAGGTTTCTTGCAGTGATCACCAAGAAATCTAGCTGCTACAGAGCTTGGCTTCATGGATTTTTATTACAATTCAAGCAAAATTGCGAAATGTACAAGAGCATTGATTGGTTTACGCTCGAAGCACAAGAAAAAAAAAATAAGGGGGAGGGGTATGTACAATTTACTTTGAAGTGTGCTTTTCAATGTCCTTGGCAGTCCATAGAGATACGCCTGTTTGATTTGATTCATAAGGTTGTGCCATGGATCGCAAGAACTTTTTGGCAATGACCAAAGACATGTCAGTGGACAGATTGGTAGATGTGTCAGTGACATATTGATTGATCCACTTGGGCAGCTTGGCTCTTTTATCTGCTCTTGCGAATCTCTGCATTAAAGACCATCAGAAGCTACTCTAGCAACATGCCATGATTCCTACTTTACCTTGTCTGCAAACACCATAAGTCCGTAGTCTGTTTTACCTCTCAGTACTCTTCCTACACACTGAGCAGCATGTCGCATGGCATCAAATGTCAAGAAGTCATTCTCACGGATATGCAGATTATCTCGCAGATACTCCAAGCGAGCCTTCAAGATGCGGGATTCTGTGTATTGGTATGGAATACCAAACATGATGACCGCTCTTCCGTAATTGTGATCAAAATCGATACCTTCAGACACTTTGCCTCTGGCTACAGACAGTAAAATAGCGCCACGCCCATTATCACACGCCTTTCGATAGTTTGCCAATGCCAGACTCGTTTCTGCTGCGTCAGGTGTCTCGACAAAGATCAGCTTATACTTCCATGCTTCATTCAAAATACCCATATCGTTCCACATGGAGACAATGGACTCCATATATAAGTAACTAGGAAAGAAACACACCATGCCGTCAGGGACAATCTTGGACATCTCCACCATGATTTGACCAAAGTTACGCACAACAGCTGGATCGTTACGTACTTCGAATTTGGAACTGATGGCAACTTGGTCTGAGCCGCGCGTAATGACCATGGGTAAGAAACAGTTGCGAGACAACGTCATGGAGTAACTTTCTTGTACGACAGCTTGGAAGTTGAGCATCTTGGGGTACATTTCCAGTGGTGACAAGGTACCAGAGGTGATAACCACCGTACTGAATCGATCAAACACAGGTTTGATCGCTATTGATGCGTCCAAACAGCTGCAAAATAATCTGGTCAGTGACTTATCCTGCACTTTATATGCCATGATATCAACTTACGTAAAATGCAATACAGGGTTAGGAATGGTGGCCGTTTCCGTTTCGAATGGTTCGAGAATGAGCAAAAAGCCCTTGTCGTATGTGGATGTCAACGTGGCAAATGAGGCTACTTTTTGTAAACTGCTAAAATGCTCCAAATCCGTTAATTCCAATGTTCGCACCAGACTTGATAATCTCTCTGCACAGAATCTTAAAGGCTTCCGTTCAATATAAGTGACATCCTTCAGATGTTGTAAGAAAGAGGCAGGTGTTTCTGCAACGACATGCATGACTCTAAGACGGGTCTATATAAAACAAAACTTGAGCATACATTTCTGTATTGAACCTCGTCCTCATCAACACTGTACCTTTAAATACTCGATAAATCTTCTCAGGAAGGCTACAAAATGCTCTGCTCTTCTGATGTTACCGGGCACTGCTTCCTTTAGTAAATCATCTGGCAGGATGGGATTCGCCATGAATGTGTCCTCGTCTCTGGCTGTATTGGCATCACGCAATCCCTCGACCAATTTTGAGTACTCATTCTTCAATCTCTGCGCATCCGTCTTTTTAATCCTGCATGAATAGTGCGTCAGTGATTGAGAGCCTAACCCTGGTGCAAGAGAGGCAACTTACTCTTCAATTCTTTCTGCCAACACACCCACACTTCGTGCACTGGCATCCAGCATGGGTCTCGTCAAATCAATACTTAATGACTCGATACACACGTTATCGATATTATGTGCTTCGTCAAAGACCACAATGCAATCTCTCGACAATTCTCTTGACACAAGCTCAGCTACCTTGGGGTCCAGCATGTAATGGTACGAGTAAATGACAACATTTGCAAATGGAATCTAGTAGTGGCAGTAATGAGATTCATGCAGCATGAAAATGGCATAAAATCAACTCACAGCTCGTCGCACAAGGTAGTAAGGACAGTATTGCATCTCTTTTCCATATGCTTTCAGATCTTCAAATGTGTATACGCCATTCGGGATGGGATTAGGCGAATTGGCAGACTCCAATGTCTAGCATGCTCGTCAATAAAACTACTATTTCCGCAGCACGCTTTACACTCACCTCATAGAAACTGCACAGTTCAACATCATGACGCTGCTGATCTACCTCCATGGGATCGCCTCCTTCTTCTGCTTGCTGCTGCTGCTGATTGCCAGTGCGATTGACACCAGCCTTTGCACGAACCCAGCTCGCAGTAAGATTTCTGCATTTGGAATCCACCACTTTACCCTTCTTCTCTTTTGACACTTTGGGATTTAAGCATAAATTCTTACGAGATGTGAGCCCAATACCAAAAAAATCCTCCACTAAACCCTGTGATTGTCTGTATGCCATCAAGTTTTTCAATTCTGCTAATGCCTTGTCGATTTCAGGTACTGTTCGAGAACAATAAATGAACTTTCTATGCTGATCAGGATATTGCTACGCAAAAAAAGAATTGGTTTAGATGGTAGACACACAATGGAATCCATATTCGTATCTACTATTTACCATTTGATAGGCGACAATCAATGAGAGCAAAGATACGGTTTTACCGGTACCAGAAGGCATTTCCAAGACACAATGGCCCTATATGATATCAACACATGTATTGGCATGTTGCTACGACGATAGTGATGCTGGATAGACAAACCTGTGCATCCAAAGATTTCTTCAAATCGCACATGTACTGATATTGCTCAGGGTATATTTTATCATAAGGAAAGTGTACAACGAGTTCATCAATGTTGAAGCTACAGAAAATGATATCGTGTTTTGTGTGTGTGTGTCAAAAACTAGTATTCACATCAATGTTGTATAGTCATCTCATTTACATCATGTTGCGTCGTTTTGGTTTCGTGAGTGGAGCTGGTGTCTGTGTCTTGTTGAAGTTGTAATATAACGATGGTCAACGCAATGAAAGAAAGTAGAGAAACAGCTACGAAAAAGGCCTTCTGTCTATGAATTGATTTTAAAGCAAAATTTTATGACCGTTTTAAACGCATTTTGGCTTTGGTATTCCGTGCTACGACGCCTAAGAGCCCTTTCAGCACAATGGATCAACAACACTGATGGTAATTTACTTCAACACGATGGAATATATATATATATATATATGAAATACCATACTAATGAAAAAAAGCGATGATATGCGGCATACAGAGAAAGAAGTTACTCGTGGGGATGAAGGGGCAAGTGCTTCCTTTGCAACCCACGTTGGAGCCAACATGGCCGTCCTCTTCCTTGGCAGCATCATCATATGTATCAACTTGAGAGTCATGGGTGATCACTGCAGGCCCAGAGGCAAGGACTTGTTCATTGTAGAACGGAATATGTTCTTTCTTGGAAAGGTGTGCCAAGCGCCAAACGATGGATGTTTTAGATCAGATGGCGGCGGCGATTGTCTTGCTGTATATTTATTGTTTTGGCTTGCTGGTTTGATGTATCGTGGTAGAAACGCTACAAGCAGCAAGCTCTACACCATAACGGAACAGTAACAGTAATTTGAAAAATGAATGCTGCATGGTGGAACCATTCATTCATTTCATCAGTATTGCTAGTGAAAGTAGTTTGACCTTGAAGAACGCCAACATACAAATCATGTTCAACACAAGTGGCCATGGGGGAATATGCATTCATATCAACAATTCAAGCAATTCATAGACTGTAAATCATACCAGAGGACATCCGAAAGGATGCATCAGAATTGCATTTGCCCTCACGTAGTAGCTTGGTCATGTCATCTGTCACCTTGATCAGCATCCCACATTGATTGTCAGAGACGTTCTGCTACTCTGTCAGCCAAAATACATTTGACCTCCGATCCATTTTCTGCTCAAGAATGGCTTTTTTCGCGACCTGCTCAAACTATTTCACCAGATTCAACTATGAAGGTTGCAACGATTACTCCATGTTTCCTAGTAGCTTTTAAGAGTATTTTTTAAGGCGCATCCAATGGTGTAAACTATAATGTGTATTTTGACCAAACTTGTTGAGCATTATGCGAAAATATGAAATAAGGTTTTGGGCGGAAATGTCAGACTTTTACATATGAAGGTCTCACAAAAGTGGTTTTAGGGGTTGCATTGAATCGATAGAATTACTTTGATTCAATAAATGCTATAGCAAAAGTCTTCATTTTTGTGGTCAAAAACGCAATCGTTTGATTTTCGATGAAAAGTACGAGGTACCCCTCATGGTTTTTGGCCATTTTTTTGAGATCCCAAAAAAGTTGAGCAACTGTGTCCGGAAGCAAGTGTTAGACCAGAGAAATGGTTTGGTGCTATTCTGGCAGTCTACAACAGCTTCTAGCGCGAAGAAACCTGAATCAAAGGTACTCATATTTGGCTGTGTTTTGCATATATTCAAGCAGTAGGAGAGGTTACAAGTATATTATCTTCTCATGCCTAAATTTTTTCATTAGTACATACGTGGAGCAGCGTAGAGAAGTCAGTTCCACAACTATAGAGGGCATTTACGTCATATTGTAGAGCTAAAAAGTCTATAATAGTAAAATATTGAAGTGTTTCGATGAGATAGACCAAGGCAATCAGCAGTGCTCTGTAGGTTAATCCTCACCAAAGATTGAAGGCACTTGTATACTAATGAAGGCTTTCTGTATTGAAATGACATTAACAAGAGTTACCATAAAACCAGACATGTCCATTATCAAAAATTGCTTTCAAGATCTTCTGATGAAATGTTGAGGCCATGTTATTTCCGTTTCTTGAATGGTTGTATAATGTAGCTTAGCAACCCAACAAGCTAAGGCTCTTTGTGGGTGGCGCCCAGTAGACACAACACAACACAGAACGGATCACCACGACACCAAATTTGGACTACCCTTTTGAGTTCAAACCAAACAACCTTGATCAGAAATTGCACCAGGGGCACCATTAACATGACTGGCCATACACTACCTTACCCTGGTTTTTAGAACTCAGTTTATTTTTGTTGCAGCAAAACAAGAACCTTTGCATCGTTTTCTCTTTCTATATAGTAAAAGGAACACTTTCATTTACCATGTCTATGAATCGTATCTTTGCGGCCTCTCGCTCCGCTCTCCAAACTCAAAAGGCCAATGCTGCTCTTTTCAAGTCTGCCATGAAGCCCATGGCTGTCAAGGGTAATTCATTAGACATGCCATGTTGTAGACATGAGACTAAATGTTGTTATTATTAGCTTACTCTACCCAAGCTGCCTCTGCTGGTCAAATTCGGTAAGCATATCTATAGCAACAGAGTTGTACACGTTTGTTCATTATTACTGTATAGTTCCGTCATTGGTGCCGTTGTCGATGTCCAATTCGAGCAAGACAACTTGCCTGCCATTTTGAACGCTCTTGAAGTCAAGGATCACTCTGGTGGTCGTCTTGTCCTCGAAGTCTCTCAACATTTGGGTGAGAACACTGTCCGTACTATTGCTATGGATGGTACTGAAGGTAAGTTTCGTTTGTGTGGATTTGTAGTGAATGGGGAGATAGCAGCCGATGATTGACCTCACACATTAGGTCTTGTTCGTGGTCAAAAGGTTGTTGACACTGGTGCTCCCATTACCATCCCTGTTGGTAAGGAAGTCCTTGGTCGTATCATCAACGTTATTGGTGAACCCATTGATGAGCGTGGTCCCATTGACGCCAAGACCCATCGTCCTATTCACGCTGAAGCTCCCGAATTCGTTGATCAATCTCCCACTCCCGAGATCCTCGAGACTGGTATCAAGGTTGTCGATTTATTGGCTCCTTATGCTCGTGG
Source organism: Mucor ambiguus (assembly GCA_000950595.1). NCBI lineage: Eukaryota > Fungi > Mucoromycota > Mucoromycetes > Mucorales > Mucoraceae > Mucor > Mucor ambiguus. The sequence goes on from DF836418.1 coordinate 61,920, forward strand.
TGGTAAGATTGGTCTTTTCGGTGGTGCTGGTGTCGGTAAGACTGTCTTGATTCAAGAATTGATCAACAACATTGCCAAGGCTCACGGTGGTTATTCCATCTTCTGTGGTGTCGGTGAGCGTACTCGTGAGGGTAACGATTTGTACCATGAAATGATTGAAACCGGTGTCATTCAATTGGAAGGCGAGTCCAAGTGTGCTCT
>DF836418.1:80014-94256 GCA_000950595.1 Mucor ambiguus
AAACATAATACAAACCAAAAGATCCAAATAACCACACCAGCAGCAAACAGCACCTATACAGCAAGACAATTAGTAAATAACGGCAACAGCAGCAACAACTAATAATACAAACTTACCAACAAGACAGAGTATCACTAAGAAAGCCAGCAGTAGATACTAGCAGCAGCAGGTAGCACCAAATTAACACAATTCCACAAGACAGCAAATGAGCGACAGTATCGGCAGAAGCGAGCTCCTGATAATAAACATCAGGATAATTAGTAAACGGCAACAGAAGCAGCAACAAGTAGTACAGACTTACCAAGACAGTAGTGCATCACCAAGACAACAAAAAGTCAGCAGTGAATGCTTTCAGCAGCAGCATATAGCACCAAATTAATACGATAAAGCATCACCAAGACAGCAAATGAGCGACAGCAGCAGCAGCAGAAGCGAACACCTAAACAATACCAACAAGACAGTAGTAAGTAAACGGTAACAACTGCAGCAGTAAATTGTACCAGCTTACCAAGAGAAGAGTGTGACACCAAGGCAGCGATAATAAGTGAACAGCAGCAGCAGCAGTAGACAGCGCCAAGACAGCAAATGAACGACAGTAGACAACAGAAACAAGCACTTACTGAACAACAACACCAAGACGACAGTTAGTAAACGGTAGCAGCAGCAGCGAATAGTACCAAATTACCAAGAGAGAGAGCATCGCCAAAACAGCAAGCAAACGACGGTCGCAGCAGCAGCGAGCACCTAAACACCAAGGCAATAAGTAAACAGTTACAGCAGTAGCAAGTAGTAACAACTTACCAAGAGAGAGCATCATCATCATAAAGGTAGCAACAAGTGAACAGCAACAGCAGCAAATAGCACCGAAACAACACCGAGAATGCAGCACCAAGAATCAACCATTGACGTGGCTCACCCAATAGTGCAGTAGAGAATCCAAAGCAGAGCCCAAACTAAAGAAATTTTTCAACTACGAGCAGCATTAGCACTGTATTCTACGTTTACAATGCCGTTTTTAATCATACTCACATCCATTGCATCAACGAAAGTAGCGTTTTTTTAAGAGTAACAGACTTGCAAAGAGGGTCAAAAAAAAGGGGGAAAAGGATAAAATAAAGAAGAAAAAAAAAATGAATAAACGAAGACGCGGCAAAAATAAGCGCGACAAAAAAACGACGTCACCAGAGTTTTGGTTTATACTGTTCTGAATGAGCATCCATGAATCCCCAAAACCTTCTTTCCTGAAAATCTAGCAATGGTAGATAGTAACCACCCCTTTGGGCTTATGTGAGTTCTGAATGAAATTCAAAAGCAAATCCAATGGTACCCATATTATGTGCCGGGGCTCATTTGATCAAGAGATTTCTGGCAGGAGTATTTTAGCTGTTTTTGAAGGATTATTTGATTTCTATCATCAAAATGTTGTGCTTGACATTAATCAAGATTATGGAGCAACTAATTTTCAATCAAATGAGCTTTAAGTCAGATTGCTAGCATAATTCTACCTAAAGAAATCAGCAATATTGTGGTTTCAGAAAAATCGTCATCAATTTTTTCCCTTGCTAGTACAGGCATATTTTTAGCCCGAAATTGATGGCCTTGGATAATGTCATATCTCAACCAATTCAAATCCAAGTTGCACAAAATAACAACCATTCAATAGGTCTGCCTTGAATTTATTATGCTGTGATATCTTGGTGCACCAATTATACATTTCCTATATAATTTTCAAAATAGAGGCACACTAGCCATGAGAAGTTTATGCAGAATTGAAATGCGCATCGACTGGTACTGCCACTAATAGGTATTATATTGCAAGTTGTATTGAGGTAAATCTATTTTGCACCACTTTATATACTAGTTACTTAGTGGCAAACTGTGCAGCAAAACTTTGGCTTTCTGATGGACGGCTGCGAGGCAAGGTACGATAAAACGGTTTTAACTACAAGGTGCGCTAGCACTTTGCCTATTGCTGTATTATATATAATTACTAGTAAGTAGTACACTATATATACCCATCATACCCTTCTAAATTTGGTTGAGCATAGGCTTATTGAGTCCTTACGGCCTTGTTGGAGTTCAAGGCTTCGGCAATAATATGATCATGGTTCACAGAGTTGTTTGATTTTTAAGCCATGACAAAATGACCAACACAAAAAGAGCAATACAGAGGTGTTTGCAGAATTCCGTGCTGGTAAGGTATATATTATTATGTACATCAATCTTGTGGGAGACAGGATCATGATACTGATGACAAAAATTGCATTTGCTTCTAATCTTTACAACTTTCCAGCACTGCTTTTTGTTGGAGCAGTTAGTAGTACCATTGAAGAATTCTATAGTTCAGTCAGTAGAATTTTGGATGCTTACCTTACTGCCAACTCTATCATGTTGTTTGTACAGGTTTTCTTTTTAAGAAACCAACATCCCATAAACATCATCTACTATTGCAATCTGAAGATGGAGTCAAAGTTTTGGGCATACGACACTATCAGTGACATCGGCAACAATTCTTTTTCCTATCAAAATCGCATGCGAGAGATTCAACTGAAATCTTACTCCAAGAAGATGAACGGCCATCACCTGGTTCGCTTGACCATCTTTTCATGTACAACTTGAAGCATGTACTAGCTTTTCAAGCCGTTGTAAGAAGAAGAAGAAGGGTTTACTAATGTTTTATGTGAATTGAACGCTCTTTTTTTCTCGTTTATTCACCATCGTAGATATGCACAAGGTAGCTTGCGTTGCACCTGCTTTATAAGGATTATAAACAAAAGATATATTGTAGGCAACGATGACTCAGATGGGCACTCAAGTAAGTGGCAACAGTTCATGTGCGTACCAAAAGAAGACACTGACACGATGCATCATATAGCAAAGCAAAAAGGGACTCAACAGAGCCCCCTCCATTGCAAATCCATGCACACACCTACCATTGAAAGCATTGTACATAATGGCAGGGATTTAAACAGTACAAATTCCCTCATTTACCAGACTCAATTGGTCATATACCAGCACTTGTGCACATTCTCGCACTGTGTCATAATGACTCCAGCACCTCTACAAGTGGATCGCCAGCCAACACTCTGTGAACAATGCCCTTAAATATGATTATCTTCCTCATCTCACGCAGTGAAATTATCATATCATTCTACTACGTGTTGAATAATTCTGTTGAGCAAGCTGCTTATGTATCAGCATTACAGTCGGTACCCTCCAGCGAATGTCTCTGATTGTCTATGCCTGTCACCTACCATCTAATCTTGCGCCCTCAACGCTTATGCACCTCCTATTCCAACTGCAATACATAACTGGAGTGATGAATTCTACAAGGACCTTCGACAAGAGCATTGACATTTGTGATCCACCATCAGGGACCAACCAACCAGTGACCGGTAATCGTCTCAAGTTGACTCATTGTTGCAAATCCAATAGCTTTAAAGATCCGTCATTCTCTTTGGTGGACGACGACGGGATGGGATGATATGGGTAAGAAGGCAAAGGCGAGCTTTTCTTTCTCTTTTTCTTCATCTGTCAATTTCTTTTCTCAGTAGAAAATGGCTTCATCTACAGTGAATCCTGATGTGGCAAGAGTCTCTGTGCTTGGCTCAGAGTCCATCATTGTCGGTTTTCATTTAACAGAATACCTGATACGCGATATTCTCACTAACCTCCCTGCCTCCAACTATGTTGTCATTACCGATACCAACTTGGCTCCCATCTACCTTGACAAGTACGTCAACACGTTCAAGGCAGTCAGTAAAGACATCTTTGAAGCCAAGAATGAAAAGGAACCTCGTCTTTTTACCCGTATTTTACCACCTGGAGAAATGACCAAGTCTCGCAAAATTAAGGCTGATATTGAGGATTGGCTCTTGTCCAATGCAGTTACCAGAGATACATGTTTCCTTGCCATTGGTGGTGGTGTCATTGGCGATCTCGTTGGGTTTGTCGCTGCTACATTTATGCGTGGCGCCATGGTGGTGCAAATCCCTACTACCTTGCTGGCCATGGTGGATTCATCCATCGGCGGTAAAACTGCTATTGACGTGCCTGCAGGTAAAAATTTGGTAGGTGCCTTTTGGCAACCCAAGCGCATTTTTATGGATTTGGACTTTTTGAATACGTTGCCCGAGCGTGAATTTGCCAATGGTATGGCTGAATTGATTAAGGTTTGTTGTAGAAAAAACTCTAAATTTGGCATCCATCAGTCTTAACAGTTTGTATTACATGACATAGACGGCTGCTATTTCAGATGAAAACGATTTCTGTAAGCTTGAAAATGGTGTAGAAGCTATTCGCAATGCTGTCTTTTGCAGTGGATCTGATGTCCCTAATCAAGGTAAGCATATGAATGAAAATACATATGTCGAACTCGAGTTTTAACCATCAACAAACCCACTCACAAAAAAAGGAGCCACTTTGGATACTCGCACAGAAGCTCAATCCATGCTCATGGATGTCATTTTGGCCTCTGTCAGATTCAAGGCATTCGTGGTCACTAGCGATGAAAGAGAAGGAGGTCTTCGTGGTTTGTTGAACTTTGGTCATTCCATTGGTCACGGTATTGAAGCCATTGTCTCTCCCCTGATGTTGCATGGTGAATGTGTGTCGATTGGTTGTATCAAGGAAGCAGAATTAGCCCGCAACTTGGGTCATTTGAATCAAGTCGCTGTCGGTCGTTTAGCCCGTTGCTTTGCCTCTTATGGTTTGCCCATCAGCATGGATGAAAAGAAGGTCAAGGACAGAATTGGCAGTCTTTACTGCCATGTAGATGATATCATGGAAGTCATGAAGGTGGACAAAAAGAACCAAGGTGATAAGAAGCGTATTGTCATGCTCTCTGCCATTGGTAAAACCTTGGAACCTCGTGCCTCTGTCATTGCGGATGCTGATATTCACAAGGTGCTCTCCCCTGAGCAGCTCGTCTTGCCTGTCACTGAATCACCCAATGGTCCCAAGAAGGAGGTCTCCTTGACCACACCTGGCTCTAAATCCATCTCCAACCGCGCTTTGCTCATTGCTGCATTGGGTACTGGCACTGTGCGTGTCAAGAACTTGCTGCATTCGGATGATACTCAATTCATGTTGGCTGCTCTCAAGAGCTTGAATGCCGCTGACTTTGAGTGGGAGGATAATGGCGAAACTCTTGTTGTGCACGGTGGTGGTGGCCGTCTCTCTGTGCCTGACAAAGAAATCTATGTGGGTAATGCAGGAACTGCTTCCAGATTCTTGACTTCTGTCTTGACATTGATCCCTACTGCCGAGGGTGCTAAACAACCTACTGCCATCTTGACTGGTAATGCTCGTATGAAGCAAAGACCTATTGCTCCTCTTTTGGATGCCTTGAAGGCCGATGGTGCTGAAATCAAGTCGATTGAAAAGGAGGGCTTCTTACCCATTGCTGTTACTCCTAACGGTGGTCTCAAGGGTGGTCGCATCGAATTGTCTGCCTCCATCTCGTCTCAGTATGTCTCCTCCATCTTGCTGTGTGCTCCTTACGCTTCTGAGGAAATTGAGCTTGTGTTGACAGGTGGTCAAGTCATCTCTCAACCCTACATTGACATGACTATTGCCATGATGGAGTCTTTTGGTGCTGTGGTTGAGCGCCTTCCTGAAAATACCTACAGAATCAAGCAAACTACCTACAAAAACCCTGAACATTACCTTGTTGAATCCGATGCCAGTTCTGCCACTTATCCTTTGGCCATTGCTGCTATCACTGGCACGACATGCACTGTCACCAGTATCGGCTCTAGTTCTCTCCAAGGTGATGCCACTTTTGCTATCAATGTGCTTCGCCCTATGGGCTGTACTGTTGTCCAAACCGAGACTTCTACCACCGTTACGGGGCCTCCTATCGGTCAATTGCGTCCTCTGCCTGAGGTGGATATGGAAACCATGACAGACGCCTTCTTGACTGCCACTGTGCTGGCTGCCGTCACTTCTCCTGCCGACGGTAAGGGCGAAAACATCACTCGTATTTATGGTATTGCCAACCAACGTGTCAAGGAATGTAACCGTATTGCTGCCATGGTCCACGAACTCACCAAATTCGGTGTGCAAGCCTCGGAGTTACCTGATGGTATCCAGATTCATGGTAAGCCCATCAAGGACTTGAAGGCACCCAAAGAAGGTGTTCATACCTACGACGATCATCGTATTGCCATGAGTTTCTCTGTCTTTTCCACCATTGTCCCTCACGGTACCATCATCACTGACAAGAAGTGTGTTGAAAAGACCTGGCCAACCTGGTGGGACGATCTCGAAGGCAAGCTTGGTGTTCGTTTGAATGGCGTGGATCAAGGTCTTCGTTTGGCTCAAGCTGAAAAGTCGTTGGGTCGTACTTGCATCAAGTTGAATAAGTCTCTGGACGACAGTAAGTCCATGGTGATTGTTGGCATGCGTGGTGTCGGCAAGACCACGTTGGGTCAATACGCTGCTGAAGTCTTGGGCTTCAAGTTTATTGATGTGGATCAATACTTTGAAGCTACCGTAAAGACCACTGTATTTGAGTTCATCAATACATGGGGCTGGGATCAATTCCGTATCAAGGAAACAGCTGCATTGAAGGAACTGTTGTCCAAGGATTCTGAGTACGGTCGTGGCTATGTGATTGCCTGTGGCGGTGGTATCATTGAAACTGCTGAATCGCGCAATGTCTTGAAGGAGCACACCAAGACGGGAGGCAAGGTGCTGCATCTGGTGCGTGATTTGGACCAAGTGGTGCGTTACTTGAACCGTGACAAGACGCGTCCCATGTACGGTGAGGACATGATGAATGTCTGGCGTCGTCGTCGTACCTGGTACAAGGAAGTCTGTAACTTTGAGTTTGTCGCTTATGCCAACAGCCTGGTGGACGATGGCTACGTGTCTCCTACCCAGTGGTTAGCGATCAAGAAGGATCTCCAGCGATTCCTCCATTTCATTAGCGGCCGTGATACCAACCATGTGGATACCACTGCTGGCCGTGTGGGCGTGCCTACCACATTTGTCTCCTTGACCGCCAAGGACCTCAGCCTGTCTCTTGAGACGCTAAAGGAAATGTGTGAAGGAGCTGATGCTGTCGAGCTGCGTGTGGACCTGCTACAGAAGCCCGAGGAGAAGGAGGAAATGACTGACATTGAGTACTTTGGTGAGCAACTGGCCATTTTACGTCGCACTGTGTCTATTCCCGTCATCTTTACCGTGAGATCCAAGGGCCAAGCAGGCGCTTTCTCGGATGACGATGAAGCAGGCATGTTTGAATTGCTGCAGTGGGGTCAACGCTGGGGTTGTGAATACATTGATGTGGAGATATGCTGGACGCCTACTACCATTGAAAAGCTGATTGCCAACAAGGGCCACAGTCTCGTCATTGCCTCATGGCACGATGTGCAAAACGTGACGCCTTGGGACGGTAAGGCGATTCAAGTCAAGTATGAAACGGGTGACAAGTATGGTGATATTATCAAGTTGGTGGGTGTTGCTCAAACCTTCCAAGACAACATGGCTTTGGAGACTTTCCGTGCTTCCAAAGCGGGTGGTAAAGATCTCATTGCTATCAATATGGGTGCTGCTGGCCAGTTGTCTCGTGTCATCAACGAGTGCTTGACTCCTATCACGCATCCTGCTCTGGCTAACAAGGCTGCTCCTGGTCAACTCTCTCTCGCCGAGATCAACAAGGCGCGCCATCTCATTGGCCTTTTGCCTGGTCAGTCCTTCTGGTTGATCGGTACTCCCATCCAACACTCCATGTCGCCTACACTCCACAACACAGGCTTTGATGTCTTGGGCCTCCCTCATCACTATGGTCTTTTGGAATGCCACATGGTCGAGTATGCTGAAGATGCCATCCTTAAGGATCCCAACTTTGGTGGCGCCTCTGTCACCATTCCTCACAAGGTCGCTATCATCAAGTACCTCGATGAAGTCACTGAGAACGCAAAGACCATTGGTGCTGTCAACACCATTTTTGTGCGCGATACCGTGGTGAATGGCGAAAAGAAGCGTGAGTTCATTGGCGAGAACACAGACTACATTGGCATGAAGCGTTGCATCCAATCTCTGATGCTGGATGCCACCAATCCTCCGGAACAAGGTCTTGTTATCGGTGCTGGTGGCACTGCTCGTGCTGCCTTGTACACTTTGCAAAAGATGGGTATCAAGAAGATTTACTTGTGGAATCGCACCATCTCCAAGGCTCATGATCTGCAAAAGGCGTTTGAAGGCAGCATTGATGTCCAGGTCGTTGACTCGCTGGAATCCTCCAAGATTGAGCCTGGTGTTATCATTTCCACTGTGCCCGCTGATTCTGGTATTGAATTGCCTGAGCATGTGTATGGCGGTATCAAGGGCATCATTTGTGATATGGCCTATAAGCCTCGTCGTACCAAGCTTTTATTGCAAGCTGAGCGCAAGGGATGGTCCTGTGTGGAAGGCATTGAAGTCTTGATCTCTCAAGGCATTGCTCAATTTGAAATCTGGACAGGCAAGCGTGCCCCTGTGGATAAGATTGAAGCAGAGGTGTTGAAAAAGTACGAGTTGTAGTCATTTTTTTTATTGATATAAAGCTCCATCCAATCATGCTCCACATTGAAATGAAGAGCATGCAATACAAGTTTTAAAATAGAAATAAATCTTTTGTGTGAGGCCCCTTGCTCCCTCTCTTTCTCTTCCTCTTTTTTCTCCTTTATATATTTATCTGTCTCTCCCTTAAAATGAAAGTACTGTCGCAACTGCTGGGAAGGTACTCCAACAACCACAAACCGCTAATTTTGTTTCGTCTGCCAGACACAGACACATTATTCTATCGACTATCCGACATTGAACCCATCTTCAAATTACCGACTTTATCCTACACAAAATCAGCATTCAAAAACTGTTATCGTGACAACGAAGACACCTATTTAAACACTCAAGTGCTATCAGACATTGCAGGCCAATTCAATAGACACTTGCTCGCTGAGCTATGTAAATTAAAGCCAAACGACTACAATATGGGTTTGGCAGATGCGATCCTTCAGACATTTCCTGAATTCAAAAGAGCCCCCAAAGAAGAACACATTTGGGAATCAGTGCAATTGCCGTTGGAGAATCTAGAAGATATCATTGAAAGAGAGGTAAAGACAGAGCCCTCGTCACCGCCGTCTGTGAATCAGGTTATTCCAGTAGCAGAGATATCAACAAGAGGCCAGAATGCCATGGCGTTGGATAAAGTCTTGCTCAACTCGAGTGAGCTCAGAAGACAGAGGTAAGAAGGCTGGGACCTGTGATAGTGGGGGATTGTGTGCTGATCAGTCTAAAACAGTGCTTTGGACTTGGAGAAGCCTGCAAAGAAGCAAAAGATATCCAGTGGACCCGAGCGTGAAAAGAGACCTCACTCGTTATCTGCAGTTACCACAGCAACCACTTCTGCTGCTGCAACAGGCACAAAGCATATTCGCAAATTACACTCGTACCCACCCATCATCAACCAAGATCAAGTGCTCCAACAGCAACAGCAACCACCAAGTGATGCTGCTTTGATTTCCAATAAAAAGCGACTCTCGATCAAACACAAGAATGCTCTCAATCTCACTATTTTTGCTCCTTCCTACAATGAACAACTCACAGGCGTACGATCTGCGCCAATTAACTCTAATTTCAACAAATCAACACAGCCACAGCATCAGTTGCAGCAACAGCAGCATCAACATCAGCAACTCCCACACCATCATCACCAACAGCAACAGCAACAACACAAGTATGTTGTAGGTTCTTCCCATCTTGCACCTGCTTCTGCTACCATCGCCAGACCCCCTTACCATCATCAGCCATCACCTAGACGACATGAATTTGCCATCCCTCCTATCGTCCCCTCTCAACAGCAGCCACCTCACACAGCACATCCTACCAGCAGAGAAAACATGTCGTATCAACAGTACATGGCATCACCCTCCTTGTACGGGAGTCATCCTCATAGCAAACCTCATCCACCACCACCTCAGACTGCGTCAGCTGCTGCTGCTGCTGCTGCTGCTTATAGTCATGCACAAAGCAAGAGAAACCACGAATCGCAACCGCAAATTGCAGTAACAGCTGCTAGTGTACCTTTGCCACCAAAGACACCTACCACCAACTCCTTTGCAGCACTTCAACGTCAACAATATTTACAACCTTTTGAGCATTTATTTGATACCATTGAAACCACCCGCACATTGAAATCTACATTGGACGATCAAATCAGACGATCCTCCTCACTCATGCAGACACTGCAAGCATCAGCTACTACGATTGAAGGGTTGGTTAGAAATCAGGTCAAGGAAGCACAATGGGAAATGATGATACAGATGGAGCAAACAGTAGAGGGGCTTGTGCGCCGTATTGAGGCGATTGAGAACCGCCTGGACCATAGCAATAATCAGAATACCACCACTAACTCGACTTTGATGACCACAAGCACTAAAATAAACAAGCGATTACCAGAACAACTCAACTCGACATCGCTGCCCTCTCCTTTACCCAGCGCTACGACAAAAGAGGAACGTGCAGCAGCTGAGGATTTAGTTGCCTTTTCAGAGAGAAGACGGGAAAATCATCATTACCAGCCAGCTTCCTCACTGTCATCGTCGGATGAGCTTCAAACACCTCCTACCATTGTGCGATCTCAAAACGATATTGGACCTCAAGAATATCACAACATGTTGAACACGTTGAGAGAACGCCTTGATCGTTTAGAGAGGCAAATTGAAACGTAAATAAAGATTGTTTAAAATACACTTTAATTAGTGTTTTGATTTACAGTTTAGCATAGCCGACATAAATGTGCAGTGGGTGTTGGGTGGATATCAAATGCCTCTTAATTAACCGTAGTACTGTACATATTAGGTTTTAAATGTGTTGTTTCAACATGGTGAGCATAATTGTTGGCGGCACCAATCATAAACTCCTTCTGAGAATAGTAGACAACAATTCTAATGTGCAAATGATAAAGGGGATTTCTAGGCTTTTTCGGTGCTTGGTGAGGGTAATTCAAGTTTGATTTCACATATAACAGAAGCAGTATAAGGTGACGGCCGGATATGCATTCAAAGAATGATAGCCAGTGGCCGTTTAAACAATATCAATAAAGCCACTTGTAGTGATCATGGGACACAAATCATCACGATTGAAAAACCTTGAAGATATTGTTATGACTGTGGCCCTACGGCCGCTGTAAAAGATGAGTGACCCTCTAGTATCTTGGGGCTTGCTGATCTCCGTGCTGTTGCTCAGCGTGTCTGTGTTATCGTCCAAGGCTTGAACATTGTTAATCTTTATCATGTCCATGGGTCTCAGTTATTAGCAACAGCTTATGAGTAGCTGTCAAATTTTAATGACGATTTGTTGAGTACGCGATTAGAAAAGCCATATTTGTTGACCAAGCTTGTCATCGAGAAAGTTTGCAGCTGTATTTTCTATAGTAGATGCCTAACAGCAATTAAGTGGGAGAGAAAACAAAGCCAATGTTGGCTGAACATGTTTACTATAGCGTCTCGATGTTCATAATAAGCTGAGCAAGGGACAAACTATTCATATGGTAAATCATCGTTGATACAGCCTGCCAAACCAAATTCAATCTGTAAATGTTACAGCTGCAATTGCTTGCACGAATCTGTGGGGGACATGACTATGCGGACAAGAAAGCCTTCTGTGCTCAGCAATGCGTATCTGCTCTGGATTTTGAGGTGACACTAGATCATTTTAGTCGTGAGGTGTCCGTTTTCATATACTACATGACATCATGGGTGAATACATACAGTTTGCTCAGTTTTATTGACGGGGGAAGGCTAAATTTGCTATACATCTTGCTTGAGAAAACGAGAAAAAGCTAATTCCTACATGTATATGCTTGAAAAGTCAAGCCTGTATACAAACATTGAGCTATTCATAGAACATGCAGCAGTGGCTGCGGGCACATTTTGTGCTTGAGAAGATTGCACTACAGTCATGACTTTGAACGGTAGACATGGACAATATAACCTCACATCGCAGATCAAATCTCAAATCCTGTTTACCAGTAAATAGATGGATTGTTTGTAACAACTTGCTGCAAAACACGTTGATCTACCATCATGACCGACAAAACAAACAAAACAAAAAACCCCACAAGACACAAAAGTGTATGTAGCAGATCGAAAACGTCTGAAATGATGATTCAGGAGGACAAATTATAACGTCAGACATAAATTGCAATTGCTTCTAAATTAGGTGGTATCACACACTACTTTTTTAAATTGATTTTTTTCTCTCTTTTCATCATCTTTCTTTCTTTTCTTTCTTTTCCTTTTTTGCGATCCCTCTTTCCCTCTCTTTTCCATCTCTTTTATTCACTCAATAATGCAATGTCTGAATATCACAAAGCAGAAACTAAAGCAAACAGCAAATTGGATTAGTCAAAATAAGCGTATTGTGATCAATTTAGTGAAATACGGCATCGTCTCTGTGTTCCTGGTCGCCATCTCCTTTTTCATGCTCTGCAGGCTAGAAGTGAATGCCCATGTCTACCTCAGAAACTGGCTATCACCGCCACAGCCTGTTGTCGTTGAACCGCTATCCAAATGCTTCAGCAACTTGCCACCAGATAGCCCCTATTACCAAGGTAACCAAAAGTTCAGCGCCAACTTCGTTCCTGGTCTTCCTGTATGGGAAGCACATACTTGTTATGATTTTGCTGCTTTATTTAAGCCTCAACGATACCCTCATAATGGAGATCAGCTATTCCACACCTATTGGTCCTCAAATTTGACCCGAGAATTCGAAGAAAAGCAAGTTGCCACCCTACGCTCTTTCTCTGCTACTCAAAATACCAACCATACTTTGATCGTTTGGATCCCTGCCGAAGATGAAGACCATTTGACAAAATCAGAAAGCTGGAATTACTTGACTCGATCTCAACAAAAGAGAGATCGCATTGTATACAAGGTTGTCCAGCCAAACATCCTCGTCAAAGACACAGCTATTGAACCTTTTGTGGATACTTGGCAATCACTCGTACATGATGGAAATGATGGAAAAGGAAGAGATGATCTGCTGAGAATGCTTGTCCTCTATCGTTATGGCGGCTTGTGGTTTGATATGGACACTATGTTTGTCAGGGATTTGGCTCCACTTTTCGAACACGAATGGATCGCACAAGGAAGTTGTTCCACCGGCATGTTTGGAAATCCTTTTACTGGTGCTTTATTTCACTTTCATCAAGGCTCTCCCTATGTTTGCGAAATCTTGGAAGGTGCTGCTGATTTGTTCAAGGCTCGGGTACAAGTGGAAAAGAGACTATCTGAGCCTCCTAAGCGATACCTCGTTACAGGACCAGAAATCTTTGGGTCAAAACTTTACTATCGCATTTACAGAAGAGTGTTACACCATGGTATCAAGCCTTGGTCTATTTTGCCATGGTGTTTTACGGATCCCTCTCAATGTAGAAGATCAAATTCGCTTCCTAGTTTGTTCTCGAATTCCGATTTTGATGAGAAACGTGTCCGTCAGACATTTGCTTACCATTGGAGAGATCGTTGGACAGCTTCTCCTGGCACCATTTTCAAATTTTTAGATTCTTTGCACAAAAAGCGAACCAACTGGTAGTTGAGCCTTTTGCGTTATAACTTGTACCATTATAATTTTTATACTCTTTATCCTTTTGTTTGTGTTTCCAATTCGTTAATCATTCCATCACAATAAAATCACGTCAAATGTTCTAAATCAAACATCTCATTTTCCCCAAAAAATCAGCCTTTTTACTTTGAAACCACTCGAATAAAGCCAATCCTTCAATTATTTAAACTTTTTTTAACACTAACAATTTGAATAGCCGTGTGTAAGTGCCAAGCCAACGTTGATTTACATGTGCGACAAATCAAGACAACAAAGCCCAATGTCAAATCAAAAGTGTAGATTAAATTGGGTTTATATTTCGATGGATTTACGAGATTCCGTAAAAAAAAACTGTAGCTGATATTCACAGTAGTTGATGATTGATTTTAGATGGGAGCAATGCCTTCATTACTCTCGAATTGTCTTTGCAATGCATCACTTTCATTGCGGTGTGCCATTGTGTGACGAACGAGATCGTAAGCAATCCTGCTAATGCCGTTTTGTGCCACAAATATAGCGGAAATGTTAATAAAGTAATTGCAACGCCACATCATCCTTCCTTCTTGTCCTCAAAAAGTCTATGTGCAAGTTTCAGTATTAAACCCCATTAGTATATATATATATATATATATATATATATGCGAGATTT
>DF836417.1:4264-24131 GCA_000950595.1 Mucor ambiguus
CCTTGATGCTGTTTTTACATATTTATCCCATTCCATATGATTAAAAAGAAATACACTGTTCCTGAGCGGTTCCAAACTGTATTATCAAAACAGGATTAAAGAACATCGATCTAGCTCTGTTTGGTAAACTGTTACAGATGACTGAAATAGGATATTGACGAGTTGTTGTCATACAAACACGGTTCAATGACATGTCGTGTGGAAGAAAAAACAACAAAAAAACAAGCCTTTCCAAGTCCATCAGTGGTAATTGTATGCATGTAGGGGGGTTATTCATTATTTGAATAAAGCGTATATGCAATGGCCTTCTTTCTATTGATCCATGCTGCAGAATACAAAGACAACAGTAGGATTATCCATAGAGTCGCTAAACTATAAACAGAGGTACACACGACAATAACAAAAAGAAACTTATTGTCAAACATGAACCTGAATCGAAAATCAATTTAGGAATCACAAATAGTTGCACTATGAGTTACAAGGTTTCTTAATTGAGGCTGATAAACAGACAGTACCTCAAAGTATGCTGGAAATGCTTTTACTAGAAGGGCGAATGTAGCAGACCGAATGTCAAATAATGTAGTTTGTATGCAAATGTAAGTCTGAGCACTATCTCATTGCTGTGGATTATTGAAGCTAAAAAGTATAGTATACAAGGTTGGAAAAGAGTATTTATTTGTTGTGTACGTACAGGTCATACCAAAGTGTATGTGTGTAATTGCTTGTGTTTGTGTGTGTATTTTAGTACCATTGCGCGTGTGTGAAAAAACATAGGATATATACCATTGCAGAGGGTACAGCATGATAAAGAATTAGAAATTAAAGGGGGGAGAGGCATAATGAGAAAAAAGAATACATATAGGTAACATACAGGGATTTTGTAACAAAAAAGAAAGGAATGAACAAGAAAACTATTTACATAAAAGAGAATGCACCACCGAACGCCATTACACAGACAATACTATACATGATAGGTTTTGTTTGTTTTACATATAGTACCATCTCCTCTGACCAGCAAAATAGGTATTTGGCCATATGTGTGCTTTGTTGATAGCAATTCATGCTTTGATGGCACTCGACAAATCATCAATTCCCGGCTTCGATACTCCACATTGGCTGCCTTGATGTCTCCAAACCACACTTGCAAATCACGTGAAAAGTTTTCGCCGTGCAAGCTAAATTGTATCTGATCCTTGTTGTCGAGGCTGGATTTTGATGTCATGTGTGTCAGTGAAGGGAAAGGTGCTGGTGCTGGTGCGGTGGAGGAGGAAGTTGCATTATTTGGCATAGCGTCGCCTCCATCATGCTGTAGTATTTCTTCGCTTGGTGACAAGAACGTATAAGTCGCACAATCTGTGCCAACAATAGTCCAAACAGCGGCATCCGAGACGTCTTCGTGCCAGTAAGCACCCAAACCATTCATTCCTTGATTCTGAACCGAAGCGCGTCGACCTCCTGCACCGCCATTTGCAGCAGTGCTGGTAGATCCATTGCTACTGATACTTGATTTGCGGGATATCTCATGGTGATGTTGCTGCTGAGATCGGGATACAGCTGGAGGTGCCATTGAAGGTATGTTGTGGTAAAACGTGTAGTCATCATTCAGGCTGTTGACACGACGACGGGGGTCATGTAGAATATCGCTGGTGTCGAACAGTTTGCTATTCGCTGCGTCCATCATGGACGATGGATCTGTAGAGACACGTCTTTTGCGCACAATCTTGCCACCTGCTTCCTGTGATGTAATGTCAAATATGGCGTCTACATCGTCCCACTGATGCATAAGATTGCTTGTATGGCTGCTGCTGCTAGTGCTGGTGCTGCTGGGTTTGGGTGCTGCTGACATGGCTGGAACAATAGGCTTTCTGGCATCAGTCGTCTTGTGCATGCCCACCATGTCATTAAGACAGGCGAGATAGGTTACTGGGTGGCAGGTGCGAGGCATTTGAGGAGCAGCTGCAGATGAGGAGGGAGTAGCAAAGTAGTTGATATCAGGCTGTTTTGCTTGATGCTGCTGCTGTTCCTGTTGCTGCTGAGGGTCTTGCACGATTTGAAGTGCTACCTTGTGTAACTGAGAAACGGGATCACCCAATACTTCATCACCATATTCACCACCACCCATCAGGTTGAGATCATCTGTGCTCTGAGCTCCACCCACCACGGTAGACGCTTTATCCACTTTTCGGATAATCATGACTGGACTCACAAGACCTGTAGTCAGACACTGTAACACAACATGCTGGTTGTAATGAATAGGAATCAGCTGGCTCGTCTTATTCTTCAATGCAATGGCTGGCGGTGGTGGATACGGTATGTTGCGCGTATAAGCATTGCGCCCAATGAAATCCTCAGGGGTATCATTCTCTTTGGCGTCGCTGGGAGAGCGAGTGGTATCCACAACCCAAATGACAAAGGGATCCCAGCACGTTGTGCGAGCAACAAAACATGTACCTTCTCCAGGTGTGCCTCCTTGGAAGGGCTGGCCAGGAAACGAGAACGATGAGGATGACGAGACACCCAAGTACTTTGTGGACACTGTTTGAGATCGAATGCGATTGAACAAGGACACGGTGGTACCATGATGGATGCACACTACATGTAAAGATGTCAGCCACCTCATCGGTACTTCTTTCCAGACACACACACACAAGCCAACACTTACATTCCATATTCTTTACGCTCTGCCTCTTCTTGGAGGGCTTGCTAATCACTTTAATGCCCTTTGAAGCCAGCGCGCCCATTTGTATGCCATTTGCAAGTTGAATGCGAATCAAGCCTTCCACTCTCTTTCGTTTCTCATCCGCGTCGTTGATGTAGAGGTGCTTGGACACGCATTTTCCAGCAGCCAATAGCTCATGCGCATGATTTTGGTACCAGTCAATGCTGTTGTTACGAGACTCTGCAGAGCTGCGAAACCGACTTGGGTGTTGCTGCTGCTGCTGCTGCTGCTGCTGCTGCTGCTGTGGTTGTTGTGCTGACTGCGTTTGTTCGGCGGTGGATCCCGTTGAAGTAGACGTGGTCGATGTGGATGGAGAAGCCGTTTGCTGAGCCTTGATGTGCCCTGTCTGTCCAACCGTGACACCGGATACAGTGTACCATTCAATCTGGCCTGATTGAGTGGACGTTTCGCCAGAGATCGAGACGGCAATTTTGGGCGGACAAAGCTCGTTTCCATTGGGCATTTTCAAGACTTCATTGTTGTTGTTGCCTTCCAATCGATGCAGTCTCTGAGAGGGCAAAGTCCACCAGTTTTTGCCTACCAAAATCGCAGTGGGTGGAGGGCACAGGAATCTGTCGTGGATGGGATCAGTATCGCGCACACACAATACTAGCGGCGTGCTTATACCTTTTCTCTGTGCCATAGCTCTTTTGAGCGACTTTGCTGGTCAAGATGATGACTGTGCGTTCTTCATCAGCATAGCGGTTCGACAGGTAATTTTGTATGATGGGCTTCATTCTGGCTTCATTTACGGCATGCTGTAATAGCCTCGCATTCAGTACATGTTGTCGACGCTGGTCAATGAATCGAGAATTGTCGTCAAAGTAATTGATGGTGGTACCACCTTTATCATGACTAGCTTGATTTGGAATGGGCATTGCAGTGGGAGGTGGTGGCGATGCGTTGGAGGATGTCGACGAGATGGAGGAAGAAGATAAAATACCAGCAGCAACAGCAGCAGCGGCAGCAGCGGCAGAAGTACAAGTAGCGTGCTGTAGGCGATGTGGGTGAGGGATGGGGGACGAGGGAGTGGATCCTTGATGGCTGTGGAAGAGCGTGGACAGTTGGTTTGAGCTAGAAGTGCCTAGACTGTCCTTGAGCTGCGACACTAGCGTTCTTTCAGGCGCCTATACACGCAAAGCATTCAATATACACATACACACTCAACTGGGCCCAGCTTACCATGATGGTATCATGCTCCATGGCGTTTTCAATCGTGCCATGTGGTGAGGACGAAGACGAGGGATGCCATTCTTGGCTCTGGTTCGGTTGATGAAATGGAAAGTCTGGAGTATGGTACGATTCGCTATCGTCCTCTTGCAGTGATTCCAGAAAACCTGGTGTAAAGAAGCCTGGTGTACTACTGCCGTTGTTTGAATAACTGGTTTGCTGTGCATTTGTTGTGCCACCAGCATTGCTGTTACTCCAGGACTGAATCAGTTGTCTCTGCTGGTGCAGGTTACCAGAGCCGAGATCAGCTAAATGCAGGCCAGTGGGCTCGTCGACAAAGCTGTAGTTTGCAGCCGTAGGTGTCTGAACAGATGTTGGCGTGGCGGCATTGGTAGTAGCTGCAAACTGATCAAGATTTAACATTTGGTGAATCTCGGACAGGCCTTTGTTTTCTCCCACGCCACTATGTGGAGCTGTATTCAGCACATCATGACGCCCTCCTCCTCCTCCATGCATCAATCCTGCACTGGATTGCTCCTTGTTACTATGGGAGGATGACAGATATGCACTGCTGTTAGCGTGGTGGCTATAGGCGGATGTTTGTTGCGGATCGGATATGTTGAAATCCGATTGCATTAATGTGGAAATGGAATGTTGCTGTGGCTGTTGCTGTTGTGAATGATGATGACTCCAGGGCACTATATCAGATGACGCTTGCATATCTGCTTCGCTGTTGAAATGAATGACGAGAGAGGAGGAGGAAGAGGCATCCGCCTGTACATTGTGCTGCGTTAATGGCAGTGGTGGATGCTGTTGAAGCCATTGCTGTTGCTCCATATGATGGGACGAAGGGTAGTAAGAAGGCAACTCCAGCTGGTGATGCATGACAGGGTGCGAAGTGTATTGTAGCTCTTCTTGCTTTCTTTTACGTGAAGTGGGAGATTCAGGAGAGTCGTTCATTGCAGTGTCATAGAATACATTACTATTATTCGATGAAGAATCATTGGTTTGATGGTGGGTCGCCATGATTGGCATTGTCTCTTTTTCAGGTGTGAAGGCTTTGACGATTCAATCTCTCAGCCTGAAAGAAGTGAGAAGAGTGAGAAACAAAGAAGAAATGCAAGAAAAGAGGCACAAAAAATCAAGCTTTTACTTTGTACTCTTTAAAGAAGAAAATTGCGGGGTAAATCAAACTGTGGTGTTTGAATGGCCTTTATATTTGGGTCCTCCCATCATCCCATGAGTATGGCAAACATTTCTGTGTACACACACACACACACACACACACACAAATGCACACACGCCTCTAGTCCTTTTTCAATGCTGTTAAAGCATATCGAAATGACATAACTGCATTGAATAGATTGTAACCATATCAATCACGATCCTTGTGGCATAGAATCCAGGCCAAATGTTGTATGGACCATTGTCATGCTTAGCCAATGTTATGCTACTCTTTCACCCCAACTTATCTGACCAAATAAGGACTACTTGTGTTTGTACATAATAATAACAAGGTCATATGGCAGTTGGCATTCTTTCTTCTATTCAAAGGGTGGTGTGTAATGATACAAAATCACTATTCTGCCTACGAGGCAAGACCCATCCTACACCCCCCTTTTTTTTTACTTGGATCTAGTCTTTGAGCTTATTGCGCGACATGACACATACAGTATCTAATGTGCCTAAATCCAAGAGAGATGCTCTCTTCAGGATGATATATATCCGGGTGCGGTGTGTGTCTATAAGGTCAACGACATTCAAAGTATTTAGTGAAACGTATACGAATACGGCGTTTTAGTGTTTGAATGGTCCCACCTTTATCATCATCATCTATCTATCTAAAGCCAATGGCAGTGGTTTTAATGCAAAAATATAAATTTAAAGGTTAATTGGAAATTTGTATCATAAAACGTAATTTACACGATGAGATCAATGCCAATTTAAACGCTCTCCATTGCGTTGATAATGTATTTCGTGACTACAGGCTAGTAAACGATCTGAACATTTGATCTATATGGGTGTTAGATTTTGACAAGCTGGCTTTTCAATTGGACTCCCCCACCTCATCCCCATTCCAGGCGACACAAGAAAAGAGATGGATGATCTGTGTGTGCCTTATGAAACTCAGGTGAGTGTATGGCTCACCATATTCCCTCCAACAAAAATCTGTCTTTCCTAAAATAAAAAGCTTTCATCACTTGACTCATAACAACAGATTTTATTAAATTCACCCACGCACAAACAAAAAGCTTATATTTTTTTCAACTTGCTTCTCGTACCTTGATATTGCTTGTCTTTACCCCAAAGAAAAAAAAAGATAGAAAGAGATGTTGGATTATTCTTTGATGGATCAAAATAGTTTTGTATGGTTTGGTTGCACGATGAATGGGAAGATGGTCGCTGAACGTCTACATAAAAAGAAACTACACCTTCTAGTAGATGATACAGAAGAAATTTCCTCGTGATCAAAAGTACAGGCATCTCCAAATCCTGTAAAAAAAAATATGCTTCGGTCCCTCTGTCTCTGTCTCTCTTTCTCTCTGCAAGCCTCTTTCTGCCTCTCTCTCTTCTCTTGTTTCTTTCCATAGTTGCAAAAAAAAAGTGTATAGTGCAACTCGTACAAAATGAAACTTTAAATATATTTATATACAGTGTGTAAGAGAGCGCATTCTCGGTATACTCTAGCAACCGTGAATCGCGGCAGTGACGAAAGAGACTGAACATCCTCGGCTCTCTTGACATAAATAGATCTTTGATCTCACCAATATCATGCTTATGTATTTGTATGATATGTGTCGCTCTCCAACTATAACATGATGCATTTCAGTCAACATTTAATCATTGCTGTATCACCCTCCATGTGTATTTTTTTTTTTTTCTTTCCATCATGTCATATCATTTAGTATACATACAGAGTAAGGCTGGTTTTGTAGAGAGATAGAGTTTTTGCCATTCGTTTTAATGACAAAGATTTCTGGGTGGCATACATGTATTTATGTTTGTGATGTTTCTTCATTGTGTCTAGAAACTCATCAGTATCTCACAAAGATTTGGGTCTCATAAAACGATCTCTCCCTTGTATATTTCCTCTCCCATTAACCACAATAGTTCTTCTCCTGATGTTTACTCTACTGAGTGATCTACGTACCACGTTCTCGATCCACAGCCCGTGAAAGCGGGAACATTTTGCTTTACCGCGACCGCATATACATCTAAAAAACCGACGCATTGGTATCATCAACCACTTGACGCAATGCATTGGTTTCATTTAAATAATAAAACAAGTTAAAATGATTTTTTGATGGTATCAGTAGAAATATAGCTTTGCTAGTCTCTTTTATCTATAAGCCCTTTCCACGATTCAACTATACATGTCAAATTATCATTTTCGGCTCTATAATGTCATGAGAGAGCCCTTTATGAACGACCTGTAACTGTGGATCTGACTTTTATACAATGTTCTACGACTGTATCCATGGAAACAGCTCATATAAGGGCACACTGCATTGCAGCAACATCCTCCACTACTCAAAAGTATGCAAAAACAGCGATATTTGGATACACTTTAGCTACGATTTCTCGCGTTAGAAGCCGTTTCAGACCTTCAGAATAGCACCAAACAATTGCTTTCATCAAACACTGACTCACTGACACCTTCTCTCATCGTTTTTTGGATCAAAAAAAACATGGCCAAAAATTGGCCTCAAAGCATGAGGTACCCCTCATGGTTTTCGTCGAAAATTAAACGATCGCGTTTTTTACCTTGAAATTGAAGACTTCTACTATAGCATATGCTGATTCAAAATTTTTCTCTCGATCCAAAGCAGCCCTTGAAACTACTTTTGTGAGACCTTCATATGCAAAATGTCTACATTTCGAGGAAAAACCTCATTTCGTATTTTCCGACTTTTCTCAGTAAACTTATTTAAGACACCTTTTATAACTAGCACTATTGGATGCGCCTTAAAATATATACCAAGGATGTATTAGGACGTATGGGCTGATCATTACAACTTCAATAGTCGAATCTTGAAAAATAGATGAATTGAAACTATTTTGTTCGAAATTCAACCAATCTGGAGCAGATGACAAGCGGAAATTTAATTTATTTTGGCAAGAAGTAGAATGATGGCCATTTTCATCCCGAGTAATCGATGTATGCGAAGAGAATTATTGCAAATTGAAAAGTACTAGAGCTTAGTCCAAGAGCTTTTGGTACTATTCATGCACATTTTCCTTTTTAATCAATTTACAAAAGGCTCTTTTAATGGAAATCTAATGCGAAATGCATATCACGCCACCATGGTCAAACAGCTCGAGTTAGTGATTGCTTTGATATATCCAAGGAGTTCTTGAACCCAAAGCTTCGAGTGAGGGTGTGATTTTTTGCAGGAGATGCACATAGGCTTCATCTCACTATCAGTTGAAAATCGATGTTAGCAGTGCATTACAATTGGGCATTTAGTTGCATTGTACTTAAATGCCATTCTTCCACTCATGGATACAATTACTCCATTCTATAAGCTACAACATTTATGCATATATCTTTTAATAAGATCAATTCGAGCGATGAAATCACTTGGTAGAGTAAAGCATTCTCGCTTTATTTCGGATACAGTGATTTCATAGCTGTGTAAGCAAGAGCAAAATTCTTTTTGATCTGTCTGTATCACGTTGCTTGAATTCCATCATGCAAACAAAAGCAAACACTATCAGCATGGCTCATCACCCTAAAAATACCAATTTCTGTCATGGAAATTGATGCGCAACATTCATCTGCAAGTCTCCCCTTAGATACACACGGATTGCATGGTTTTATAATGAGTTCAACAAGATCAATCTTGCAAATTCCAATGATGAGCATGGGCTGATGAAAGGCTAAAGAGTCACATTTTTCTAAAAGAGCCACTGCGAAGCTGGGGATGAACGAATAATCCAAATGAAGGAGAGAGAAAAAAAAAGCTAAACCATGTAATTATCACCCTTGACAGCTTGTCTCTTTTTTTTTTCTTCCTTTTCTTTTTTCTTCATTGAATTGCTCATTATACCTCTACATCTTATCTTTTGCAAACTACCTGTTAATAGCTTTGTTTGAGACAAAAGATTCTCTTTTATTCATATTACAAAATCACATCAAATTACACATTGCAACAATACATTTGAAAGTCTCTTGCATCCTGCCCCTTTACTAGATTAATCAAACATGTCTCTGTCACTTGCTCGTCAAGCAGTTACTAAAGGAAGCCTGCGACTCAGTCGTCATCGCAGCAGCAACGCACATACACTATTGAAATACACATCTATATTCAGCAGACAGCAAAGCTCGGTGGCTACGGCAACAGAATCTGACTCCAATTTTGGAAGCAAGAAGCCCATCATTTTACCACACCCAGGCATGAATACCTTTAAGGTTACAGCTAAGGTACTACCAGGTTCATTGGCAGAGCAATTCGCTATTTTGAAGGCATGTATCATGTCAGGATCTATGATCCGTGCAGAGAGAATCATGAACGAGCTCTACAAGACCCGACCTGAAGAGATGAAATTATTTGCCGATGTCAACTTGTACAATACACTCTTGAATGGATTCATTGAAGCACCTGTAAAACCTATGACGAAAGAATGCCTGGCTTGGTTGGACGGCATGAAGCCTCGAGGTGTGAAAGCGGATGCTAACACATATGCTATTGTGCTGAAGGGATTTTTAAGGTAATTTATTCTACAAGCCTATAAAAGCTTTGCGATTTATGCTGACTGTGGCAATAGAATGGAGAGTTATCACACAGCGAGAGAATTGATCCGAGAAATGGCTTTTGAGGAAGGGATTCCTGTGGAAGATTTGCTGAAATCAGAGTACTTGGCAAAGAGCGACATCGAATTATTTAGAAAGGTAAAAAGACTGGGTATGCAGTGGGGGTGATCAAGTGTTTTGACACATTGGACCCTATTCCGTATAGATGATCTCCGCTAGCCAAGGAACTTCTAATAAAGAAGTTGCAAAATTGCTGGAACGATTAGAAACTGCTACCAACGACATCCTGGGCAAGCCTGCAGAGCCCATTATGAAAGACACCATGGCTGAACCTCTGATAAAAGAAACCAACTTCGACCCTGTACCTGATGTACCTGAAGTCAAGCCTATGAAATCCATCGGTGTGCACTTTTTGCAAGAACAACTAGCAGCATTGCGTGATTCCAAAGCAAGTGCTCATATGGACCCTCACGACCTGCAATTGAGTTTGGAACAACAAGGTTACGAGATGGCATTACAGCGACTTTTATACGACAAGGAGCAGAGTCTGGAACGTGGTGATACACTGCAAGCCATGAATTTGACACCATTGAAGCGAAACATGTGGACATGGCATCAAAAGATGTTGCCCTTGATTCAAGAGGAAATCGTGCGTTGTGATGCAGCTACAATGCGTGAAACTGAGCGTCGTGCCTATGGTCCATTTCTGAAGCTACTGCCAGCAGAGACCCTGTCAATTGTCACTATTCTGGAGTTGTTACGTTTGCACAATTCATCTGGTATTGGTGATGGTATGAAGACAGCGCGTGCAATTATCGATGTCGGTAAAGCCGTGGAGATGGAATACAATGCAGTGCAGCTAAAGAACAAGGCCAGAGGATCAGACAAGAATACAGACACACACGCTCTTTTTGCCAGTGGAAAATTGTTCAATATGGCCGTGAGAAGAGCTCAAACCAACATTGAAAAAGACTTGCAGAAAAGCGGTATACCCTCTCTCAATGACTGGAATCCTGTGTGGCCTAGCACTATTCGTGCTAAAGTGGGCAGTGTGTTGACTAGTTTGCTGCTTGAAGCTGCCAAGATCCCTGTGCCCAGTAAGGATCCTGAAACTGGATTAAAAATGTAAGTATAGTGAGCAGCAGCGAAATTTGCAGTATACTGATGCTGGTGTATAGTATCGAGAATATTCCTGCCTTTTTCCACACATATCAATACGTCCATGGCAAAAGAGTGGGCATTATCAAGTTTTCCGAGCAACTGACACAGATGCTCTCTCGTGAGCCTATCCGCGATACATTGCATCCTCGTCTTTTGCCCATGCTGGTGCATCCTAATCCTTGGTTATCCTACAACAGTGGTGGCTATCTCTCTACAAAATCGCTCTGTATGAGAATCAAGGACTCTGCTGAGCAACTGATTTACTTGAACAAGGCATCGGAAAACGATCATCTCGGAAAGGTCTTTTCTGGCTTGGATGTGTTGGGTTCTACATGCTGGAGAGTGAACAAGAATGTCTTTAATGTCATTCTGGAAGTATGGAATTCTGGCGAAGCATTAGCAGATATCCCTCCCGTTGTCAACGAACATGCTCCTCTTCCCCCCAAGCCCGAGAATTACGATACAGATCCCAAAGCCAAGTTTAACTGGGTGTCTGAAGTCAAACAACTGCAAACCAACGAAAGAAACAACCACAGTTTGAGATGTGATGTCAATTACAAGGTAGAAACTGCTCGCGCTGTAAGTATAAGAGTTGGACATGCCTCCCTGGAGTAGAGAAAGCTAACATGCTATGATAGTTCTTAAACCTTCCCATGTATTTCCCTCACAACATGGATTTCCGTGGTCGTGCTTACCCTATGCCTCCCACCTTGAATCATTTAGGTAACGATTTGTGTCGTGGTTTGCTTCATTTCGATAAAGCAAAGCCCTTGGGCTCTCGTGGTTGGAGATGGCTCAAGATCCATCTAGCCAATTTGCACGGCTATGACAAACACTCGTTTGTTGAAAGAGAAGAATACACAATGGAAAATATGAACCAGATTTTGGACTCTGTGGATAACCCATTGACTGGCAATCGTTGGTGGTTGAAGGCAGATTCGCCATGGCAGTGTCTTGCAGCCTGTTACGAAGTTGCTGCTGCTTTCCGCAGTGGCACACCAGAGGAATTCAAATCACAATTGCCTATCCATCAAGATGGTACTTGTAACGGCCTCCAGCACTATGCAGCTCTTGGTGGTGATTTAGCGGGTGCACGTGCTGTCAACTTGGCCAACTCGGGTGATCGCCCTGCCGATGTCTACACGGGTGTAGCTGATTTGGTGAACAAGCAAATCGACGAAGCTGCTGCTAATGGTGATGAATTGGCCAAATTGCTCAAGGGTAATGTCAGTCGTAAGGTTGTGAAGCAGACTGTCATGACCAACGTGTATGGTGTTACCTTTGTTGGTGCTCGCGCTCAGATCGAGAATCGTCTCCGCGAGAACCCAGACATACCTCGTGCTAAGGTGTATGCGCTTTCTGGTTACTTAGCCAAGAAGGTCTTTTCTTCGCTGGGTGAAATGTTTACTGGTGCTCACAAAATTCAAGATTGGCTGACGGATTCAGCAAGACGTATCGCTCGTAGTGTTCCTTTGGAGACATTGCAGGAAGCTGGTTTAGTTCCTGGTGGACCATCAGCACCCTCAGTAGCCGATACAGCAGCAGAGCCCACAAAGAAGGATGGCAGAAAGAAGAAGGTGGCCAAGGTCTTCTCTGCTCGCAACCCCTCTGCAAATCAAATGTCATCTGTCATTTGGACGACTCCTTTGGGATTGCCTATTGTGCAGCCCTACCGTCGATCTGGCAAGAAGCAGATTGCCACGCTGCTACAAACCATCTTTATCGAAGATCCCGATGCTTCCCGCCCTGTCAACGCCTTGAAGCAAAGTACTGCCTTCCCTCCCAATTTCATTCACTCGTTGGATGCCACTCACATGTTGATGTCTGCTGTTGCTTGTCATAAGAAGGGCATGTCATTCGCCTCTGTGCACGACAGTTACTGGACTCACGCTTGTGATGTGGATGGCATGAATGAGGTGATTCGTGATCAATTCATCGAATTGCACTCTCAACCCATCATGGAAAACCTGATTGCTGAATTCAACGAACGTTACAAGGACTACAGAGTCCCTCAGACTGAATTGATTGACAAGAACGCGGATACTGACGAAGCAGCTAGCCCAAGTCTGTTTGGAGATGAAGCTGACTTTGACAAGGAGTTGGAGCGTGAAAAGCAAAAGAAAGAAAATGAAAAGAAGGATGCTCTCAATGCTATATTTGGTATTGCTGATACACCTGACATTGATCTCGATGCAGACGAGGATGAGGATGAAGATGACCAAGTGGTTAAGAAGCCTAAAAGAAAGACAACTACCAAATATAAGCACAGCTGGGAGCCTCTGACCTTCCTGCCACTACCAGAGAAGGGTGAATTTGACATTAACGAAGTCAAGAAATCGCCCTACTTTTTCCATTAATCGCCACCAACACACCTTCTAGACTATATATATTCCCCATCCATTATTTGTAATTTTATGTATAAAACGCTATTTGCAGCACTGCAATTTCCAATGATTTTTTAGAATAAAACAAGTCAAATGTTCTTTTCATGTTTAAGCCAATGTCTTTTTGAATGCCGTAATCTACAAGTTAATGAGGTGGTGCCTCGAAAAATCGAGTTACCAAAAATCACGCATGAAAATGCAAGAGGTTCTAGGCTCATGTCTTGAATGACAACATTTTTACTGTTATTGCAGAATTTTAATTTGAATGAATATGTAGTAACCACTTAGCGCATGTCAAACCATTTTGTTGCAGTGTGGACGATAGCTGATTAGATTGCTGTAACGCCAGCCGTGAATAACCAAGCAGGTTCTATTGTAGCAATCTCTCTTCTTGTATGAAACATGTTTAATATTAGATGCATACTATTTCGTGCTTTTCTCTTGATTCTATCGGCTACTTGATAATCTGCGAGTCTTGCTTGAGTGGCTAAATTCAAAAGGTTTGTCCTTGATCCATTCAATAGGAGCCTGATAATTTTTTTCAGTTGACAAAGACATGTCTTGATCTCATGTTTCTCTCTCTTCCCTCTTTCTCACTCTTGGCACTAGTAGATAACATAGGCAACCTCAGGCGGGCATGGCTAAAGGGCTTTCAAGTTCATACATGATCCACATCAAATCCATAGACGAAATCAATGCATTAAATCAACATGAAATCATCTCGGCCCAGTCTTCCGAAATAGCTCATACAAAAGCCAATACTGTTGCCAGGTACGCACTCTAATTTACTGCTCACATCCTACATTCTTGATACCAATGCATAGCAGAATGTCTACCGGTAGAAAAAAAGCAAACCAAATAGCACCAAATGACTTTGAGCAATGGATAGAATCGCATGGTGGAGACAAGGATTTTGTTGATTTGATCAACACTAGAGTAACTCCCCGAAAGAGAAGGTCGCTCCTGTCAAATGTGTCCTTTGCCTACTCGTCTGATGAAAGCAGTAACAGCGAGGAGGAGGAAGACGACTTTAATACACCAACTGTGGTGGCTAGAAGAACGAAGAATGTTGTCAAAGGTGATGAATTGTGAGTTTGTAATCATCTACACTCACTGATGTGTGACATGTAGGAAGCAAGCACTCACCGGCGCCCAAAAAGCCTCTTATATCCGTAACTGCATCGACGGCTCCCCGAGCGACTATAGCGCCAGTAAAGAAATCAAATTGGCTGACTGGCTTATTTCATAAGCAACCAAAATCATTATCGTCATTCACATCATCAGCAGCAGCAACAACTCCACCGCCTAAACCACCTATTCACAAGACACATGAGCCTGTACCCGTACCTTTGACAAACAAAACTGTCAACATTTCACAGTTTTTCTCCAACAAAAAGAAGCCTACCAGCAAGCCGAAAGAGCAAGCCAAAAAGATACCAAATTTACCCAAACGATATCCCATTCCCATTGAAAGAGTCATCTATGAAATATCATGGATGAAGCTGAATAACCCCCGCAGACCAATGCGGCATCACGTTTCCATTTTCAACTTGCTGGCTTGGTACACGAATATGGTGGACAATCGACAGACTCTATTATACTTACAAATCCCTCCAAGATCGACATCATCGCACGTTTCTGCGGGTGCTGTCAGTCGACCATATTAGTACAACTGCGGCATCATCTGCTACTCATTGTTACTCAGGATTTCGAAATTTACCGACCCCATTACCGCAATAAATTTAGCCGAGAAACGATGCCATTTCAAGTGTCTCTTTCATTGCATAATATCAGCATCAAAGGTGGTTTCTTAGGGTTAGCATTGATTGAAAATATGTGAAATAAGCCAGTATTCTAGCGCAAAGTACATAGTCAGAGGTCGCTCCCATTTTTTTTCGCCTCGTCATACAGAACAGAATTTGAGAAGGCAGAGAAGCCTTGATTGTTCTATCAGGAATTGAAATGGTCTGTTGTTTGGTTCTATAGCAAACTCCGTTTTATTTATTGTCTGTGATTGCGACAAAACTTTTTCGTCTCTTTTCTCTCTTCGTTTCTCCAGCTTGCATTTCATTTGAGAAGGAAGAACATACAGTAAAATGGGAAATTCCATCTCAAAGAAGAAGAATAAGCACAAAGAGAAAAGACTATCTACCAGCAAGAAATCCGCACAATCACAGCCACAACAACGCAAGGCAGCGCCATCTGCTACTGCTGCTACTGCTTCGGCTGCAACTCCACAGCAATCTTCAACGCCTCGATTAGAAGTGCCCAGTGCAGATAATGAAAACAGTGTCAATACAGCTCGATCTATCAATTCAATCCTGATTACTTCTTCTCAGCACCGAAGAAACAATCAGCAAAACAACTCGGCTCTTTCAGCGCTTAATCCCGATTATCCTGTAGGCAACACTGCGGATGACAACAGCAATGAGCAAGATACGGTCCAAGCAGGTGATGCGTTCATGGGAAAAGTAGAGCACCCACAACAGCACAAATTACTAGCTCAATCGGATTTCTGGCCACCTAAAAAAGCTTCGGGACAAACATTAGACATTGACAATGTAGACAACAACCAACTTACCGTATCCAGTATGAATCAGTTGACAGTCAATTCTGTGTCCAGTATGAATATGCAAGGTATCACTCAAATTGATGATTACATTCGTCGATTGCTGGATGCTGGCTATGCTACCAAAGTGCCAAAGCAACTGTGCTTGAAGCATTCGGAAGTCAATGCTATTTGTCGTGCTGCCATGGACATCTTCCTAAGCCAGCCCTCTTTACTCGAATTGTCTGCACCTGTCAAAATCGTAGGCGATACGCACGGCCAATACACAGATCTGATTCGATTGTTTGAAATGGGCGGCTTTCCACCTACGTCCAACTATTTGTTTTTGGGCGATTATGTCGATCGTGGAAAACAGAGTTTGGAAAACTTTCTGTTGTTATTGTGTTACAAAATCAAGTATCCCGAGAACTTTTTTATTTTAAGAGGTAATCATGAATCAGCAAATGTCACAAAAGGTAAAGTATGGGCAGGGCTGGGGCTTGAGAGTAGATTGCTAATATGTATATAGTGTACGGGTTCTATGATGAATGTAAACGTCGCCTCAGTCCCAAGATGTGGAGATCATTTGTGGATGTGTTCAATACGTTACCCATTGCTGGTTTAGTGGCTGGAAAGATCTTTTGCGTGCATGGCGGTCTCAGCCCTTCATTACATAGCATGGACGATATCCGCAACATTCAACGGCCCACAGATGTACCCGACTATGGATTACTGAATGATTTACTATGGGCTGATCCCGCTGATATTCCAGTTGATTGGGAGGATAATGAACGTGGTGTCTCGTACTGCTTTGGTAAAAAAGTAATCAACGAATTTCTTTCCAAATTTGATTTGGATCTTGTCTGTAGAGCTCACATGGTGGTTGAGGATGGCTATCAGTTCTTTAATGAACGTACATTGGTAACAGTATTCAGTGCTCCCAATTATTGTGGTGAGTTTGATAATTTTGGTGCCATTATGAGTGTCAGCGAGGAACTATTGTGTAGTTTTGAACTGCTCACACCATCTGATCATCCTCTTGCAAAGAAAAACTAATGATATCCCTCTTAAATGCAACTCCCTCATCAAACTACTGCTCGCCAATATGATTGAGGCTTCTCTTCTTGTGTCGATACTACTATACTACTATTATCTTTATTTCTGCTTTCACTCATCTTTTTGTATAACAAATCTGTTCACAATAAATCCACCTTTTCGCATTATTGTATTACTGAAAAAGGGTTTGCACCAGAATTGATATGCACCTAAAGCATAAAAGAGTCGCCAGACAGAGCTCCTACAACAATTTATTGATGGCATACATAATGACGAAAGGGGCAAAAACTTCTGCCTCCTGCCAACCTCTAATTGAGGCTCCGCATACCTTCTGCTCCAGATTGGCCAGATTTCGATTAAATTGACTCCATTGACTTATTCTGCTTGAATCGACTATACACAATGTAAAAATCACCCTAAACTTCTTAATGCATCCTTGAAGTACCTTTCAAGACGCATAAGATGGTGCTAATTATATCAAATTTTTACACTACACTTTTTGAGCAACGTCGGAAAATATGAAATGAAGGTTTTGGCCAAAATGGCAAAATGCTGCATCTCAAGGTCTCACAAAAGTGGTTTCAGGGGCTGCTTTGGATCAAGAGAAACTTTTTGATTCAATATATACCTTAGTAGAAGTCTTCATTTTTGCGTTCAGAAACACGATCGTTTGATTTTCGATGAAAACCATGAGGGGTACCTCATGCTTTTGAGCTAATTTTTTATCATGTTTTTTTTGTCTCCAAAAAGTTGAGCGAAGGTGTCAGTAAATTAGTGCTAGATGAAAGCAATTGTTTGGTGCTATTCTGAAGGTCTAGAACGGCTTCTAACGCGAGAAATTGTAGCTAAAGTGTATCTAAATATCGCTGTTTTTACATACTTTTGAGCAGTGGAGGATGCTGCGATACTGCTGTGTACCAATATGTATTATTCTCGTTGATACAGACATGGACATCTTGGAGGAATCAGGTCTAAGAAAAAGGTGTGGAGGAGAGATATTTTTCGTGTGTAAAAAAGCGAAAGTTCAGTATATATTTATTAGTAATAGATTGTTATTGCACATCTACAAATATAAAACGAGATTTATGCCTTAATATTGTGTTGGATTTAGCTTCTAATAGACAAGCTGCGATGTAAATCAAATGAATGCTAGACATCTGACTTGTGTCTAAAAAGCAAAAAATACAAATGTCACTTTTTCTCATAGTGTCTACAGGGTGGCAAACTGTTATTTTGAAACTTTCAGCCAAAAGGACATGTTCTCTATCTAACACTTTTGTCGGAAATCTTTATTTGGTCTGTCTATCTAGTTTTCTAACTGAATTAATACACTGAATTAATTTGACGCTGATACTATTTCTGTTAGTATTTATTTTAAACTGCCGAGAGTATCAATCGAGAGAATGAAAAAGATGTCAATCAAACGACTTCAGGAGAATCAAAAGACAGGTACAACGGTAAAAGCATCATTACACTTGTATGATGTCAGGGCAAATCCAGGAGACCTGTATGCTAACTCAATTAATTATAGACCTTGTTGTCTCAGACTTTAATGGTTAACGCTGCTATCATAGTAAAATATCATGACTTTGATCAACAACGATGATTTGTATTATGTTGTGATCATTGGATTATACAGCAGATGGTGTATATCAAATCATAATCAACGTCAAATGAGCCTACGTTTATCGAGCCGCATGTATGCACTGGTAGTGTATATACGCCTTCGAGGATTGTTTACAAAACAGCACATGATACAGTAAATGGGCGTATCTCCCGTTTTGTTTTGGCCAAATGTAGTGATAGTTATCAAAAAATTGTACAAAACGCCATGCTCGTGCTTGAGCGATAAGTAATAATAGAATTAAACGACAATTTTTTTAATTGACAAAATAGAGTACAATCACATCAAGCATTTCAGATGGTCGATGTCAATAGGTACTACGGGTGATGATATATTTAATCGAGTCAAGCAGACTTTGAGGTGATACGAGAATAATGACATTTTGTATTCCTGAATCTCGGCAATGTTCTTTGAGTTTCTGCTGGCGCAGAGACAGTTCAGATTTATCGTTATAATTGTTGACATTCTCGAAATAGATTCAAGGCTGGCGGAAAGTTTAGGAGAAAATGCAAGATACTTTTCGAGACTATATTGGATCTGTAAAAATCTGGAAAATGCTTTTACGGCATATTTATAAATATTTGCACATTAAAGGGTGATGTTGGAAAAGACAACGAAAATACATACCTACGGCTCGTTTTTGCACACGTAACATGTTTTTGATTGTGTTCTGAATAAATCGAGAAATAGTAAACTGTTTGTCATTATTGTAAAAATAGGCAAATCTCGATATATCGTGTGTTATCATGGAATGGAATTCTGGGCTTAAAGCAGCAACAGGTTTTCTTGATCCGAGATGTTTATGCAAATTGCCCTGTGCCACCAAACTAAGCTCGATTGTGCCTTTACGCCAAAATTTTAGGATGATGCATCTCCTTCAATTGCGATTATTACAATGTGGGTAAGTAGAATGGGGGAAAAACGCTATTTTGTCTAATCTAAATTGACTAATTGACGGTGATGATTAAATCTATCATCATCAAGACAGCGATTCATTTAACTATGCTTGCTATATAAAATTAAGGGGAACCATCACTAGAATAAACAAGATGATACGTAACGGTCAGCACAAAAGGTCTAAAATGTTCCATCCTCTTCGATTTTAATCTTGTTGATAGCGAACCCCAAGATGCATATAGATTACTCCAGACTCTCCTCAAGGTTACAAAAGCCGTGCACCCTCTAAAAGCCATGTATATAAACACACACGCACACACATACACACACTACAGATCAACCACTGCGCAAAAAAAGAAATTCATAGAATGAAAATGAAGATTGGCAACAATTCACAATAAACTTGATTGTTATTTAGAAATTTTCAAGACACAAATTGAGATTGTGTATAAAATAACTTGAATCCTCTCATTTTCATTTTTAACCTTTTTCTCTCTCTCTTTATTATTATTTTTTGTATTAGAAAAATGCAGTTCTTCCTAATCTTTCCAAA
>DF836417.1:54256-75360 GCA_000950595.1 Mucor ambiguus
TAAGCTGGATACAATACTTTATGACGATTGAAATCCTTTAAATAGTTTAGTTCACACATTTTCTTCCACTACTATATTCGAAATTTTGACCATATGCGGTAACAATTCATGGAGTGTCACTTCACCTGGGCTGAATGATCAGGGTATCGATGAGCAAAATTAAGCTTTGCAGCGCAGTATGAAGATATCAAAGGTAAAATGCGTTAATTATTTTATAGAATAAACAAAATTTATATTCTAAATGATTTCAGGCAAGAAGTAATATTGTGTCTTTCCAAAATTTCTTGATCCAAGGCAAGTGAAATTTTGACATCTAGATCTCCTTGCAATGTTATTTGAAATGCAACTTGCAATGCGACTTTGTCGCCTGCTTCAAAGACCTTGGATAAAAACTCAGGCATCGCATATACGTATGTCATAACTTCAACAAAGAGGCTAACATCTGCTACTGGGACAAGCTCACCAGATTTCATTGTGCTATCAGCTGCTACTCCCGTTTCACAGCTTGCAGAGATTTCTAGTTATCGCATCCAGTATATGGATGATAAGTAAGCTATCTATGTATACAATCAAAGTGCTCAAGATAACATACCTATCACTGCATTATTTGGAAACGTAACATGTATCAAATGCTGGTAAATACTTCCTTTCACAAAGTCATTCTTCCTCACAACGCACATGAGAGCTTTTGCATTGTTGGCGTTTTTGCTACCTACTGAAATGGCATAGGATTGGTTTGCATATGTGTGAGATAGCAATTGGCTGTTCATAAAGTATGAAGCGGCACCATGCGAAACGCAAGTTGATCTGTTGTATAATTCGCCATCTGGATTCTCAATGATCATCTCTATTGACTCTGGTAGAGTCTGCTTGATTCGCTCTTGTAAGTATGTTGAATTGAGAAACCCACCAACTAGCACAATAGCATCTACGGGTGTAACACTTTCTTCAATTTGATGTCTAAGCAGGTCAGTTATTCGCTCGACTAGTGGCTCGAAAACGCGGTCATTGATGTCTTGGTATAGTATGCGTAACTTCTTGCGGTCTGGATCAATAGTGTGGTTGTAGTCTTTTCTGTCTCTGCAAAGCTCGTAATGAAATTTAGGCAGAGGGATTTCAAAGCAGCTATTCCTATTAGTGATTCTATGCTTGAAATGATTCTCCTACATTTCGATTAGTTGCTGCATTTCTTTCATTACGCTGAAGTTATTTTACCTCGAGTTGTGAGGTAAAGTGATTTGCGTAATAATCCAAAAATGGCTGCAAACCATATGTGGCAATACCATTTTTATGATAGATGTCTTTAACCAAGTCTTTGAATCTTTCCTCCAGAAAAATAGCACCACAGATGCCTCCTCTATCATCCTCAACGGAAGATATTGTTCGAATCAAATTGTTCTCCATATCGTATTTGCGGAATAGTTGAAATGTGGATAAATCTGCAGTCTTTCCGCCAATGTCAGCCATAATGAATGTTAATGGGGTGTCACTGTTATGCAACCGAGATAAGTATGGCTCGTAAGCTATTGCTGCAGCTTCTAGTTCGCTTATGATCTTAATCTTTAGTTTGTCTTTTTTTCCAATTATCTTTTCCTGGATAGCTTTTTCAATGAGCCGATGTCTTGTAATGGTGCTCCACATGGCTGGTGCAGTCAGTACAATACAAAGCTTCTGACCCTTTTTCAGCTTTTGACTCTTTTTGAAAAGTTCAACCAAGTTTGCTAAATAAAGCGTGAGCAAATGCAAGACATCATCTTGCTTCAACATGGAGTATTCTTTAAGTAAGTTGTTAAAAGTGTAATTGTCCCGACTTTTGAAGAAGTCGTTGTTGTAAAATTTGGTGGTGTCCTCGACGCAGAGATGCAATTTCATTCCCTCGACTAGCTTTTCATAGCTTTTTGTCTTTCTGCCTTTTGCCTCGTCTCCCCAGCATACAATTTTGAAAGGTCCAGGCTTTTTGCCTCTGATAACTAATGCAGTGGGTATTTTCCCATCTTTATCATACGGCCTAAAGAGGGTTAGCAACATGTCGCATAAATGCATGCAAAAGAACAAACAGCTTACTTGTGATGCCAATTTTTGACAACTTGTATGCTCGGATTAGACGGTGCTTTGTAGGAGCAACCGGACAGAATGTTTCCCAAATCTAAATTGGAGTACATGTTAAGTTTTCAAGAAAGCGTGCATTCGCTTAAAATATTACCTATTCCCAGCACAAAATCATCTTTGATGTTGAAATCTTCAAGTGGAGGTTCAGCGAATTTTGTTCTTTGCTGTTGGAAGTCGTCGTTTTCGGGAAACTGACTGGAGCGACCTTCAGTGTGTATTCCATGTTGTACGGCGCCTGAGGATATATCATGTCCAGAATCACCACTGAAAGAAACAATACTGTTTGCAAATGTTGGGTCCTTGTTGACTGCAAATATTGGATCTTTGTAGACCTCAAGTACTTGCTCCCAAAAAAGCTGCGTACTATGATATCGCCCGGAAACAAAGATCTTGTCTATCTTGGGATATTCCGTGTACAACAAACTTAGTTTGCGAATTATGGGGTAGAGAAATTCTTTGGCAACTATGTGGCATAATGTGTTGACCGGAATTTGGATACACTGGGAATTAGCAGTATTGACACAAACAAACGACTCTTCTTCATCTGATAGATCAAAGATAGTCTGTATCAAGGATTATTCAAAAAATGTATTTGTTTCCATTTGCGGGTCTACTTACTACAAGGTTCATCTCAGAAAACTTCACTGCCAAATCTTCGATTTGCTTTTCACTTGTTATTCCGTAGTGTGATTTGTTATCATTTAGGTATTTCTTGAAGTGATGGTTGATGGTTTCTGCTCCTGGTGAGATATCAATTTTTCCAATTGAGCTAAGAAGAGTAGTGCCTCCGGTTTCGAATTTTGAGATTGTCACCGATGTGTATCCAATATCGCACAACAAATAATGCCCCTGGTATTTGAGCTCACTCATGTATCTTGGTCTTGAAAGACACGTATAAGCAGCTGCATCAGCACTATGCGTAAATCGTAACCTTCTGTTATCGAACTTCGTCTCAAATACACCCGATTCTGCAAAGGCTTCAGAAATTAAATCCTCAACCACGTTATAAGCCTCTCCTGTTGCAGAGAAAACAACGTTAAATTGGCTATTGTCAAGTAGAGCATTCAGTTCACTTAAGACCCTCTGGACATGCTCCCTTCTTTCATCGATGTCTTTCTTCAAAATATAATCTTCGGTAGCTGAGGTGAACTTGATGTCTTGAGCAAGTTGCGATTGTAGATCTTGACGTATATTATCAAGCAAAAGAGGAAAGAGATGCTTGAGGAACCCTTTCAAGAAGTCTTTGACGACTTTGAACACCGTAAGCCCGTGATCATTCATCTTGAACGGTTGAGTTTGAGCAAA
The DNA here is from genome assembly GCA_000950595.1 of Mucor ambiguus. Classification (NCBI taxonomy): domain Eukaryota; kingdom Fungi; phylum Mucoromycota; class Mucoromycetes; order Mucorales; family Mucoraceae; genus Mucor; species Mucor ambiguus. Next base: position 57,671 of record DF836417.1, read on the forward strand.
GGTATTGTTTAACAAAATCTTGATACTGGGAATAAATAAATCTTTGGTCGTCTTTGGGGCAATCAGAGCATCGCGTCCACATAAAACCTCTTTGCCTGGTAGGCCGCCGTCTTTGTACAGAATACAAGTAGGGTATCTTTCGAAATGTATCTCTTGCTCCAATAGCCAATCTGCAGAGCATTCGCCTTCCACTACGGGTGTTGTGTTCCTGAAAGACAGTGTAAATGTCAGTAGAAGTAGATTGAAAGGCATGATAGTAGTTAATTACCATTCAGTAATACTGTGCACTTCAGCTTGGTCATACAAGTTGGTGTAAGAGCAGCTAATGGAATTGGATCCGATATCTAATATGTTATATCAGTATGTGAGTTTCTTTTCGGGGTTAAGGAATGAACATTTATACCTATGCCAATAAAATATTGATACATCGAGTGGTCTACTGATCGCTTCAAGTGCTCGCTTTCCTCGTACTCGCTAGGCTTGCAAGGTACATTGCTGCGGTCCGTATTTCCAGTGATGTAACTCAGTTGATCGCTAAAAGCACTATTGAACTGGTGTGAGTAAATTGTGCTGAATTGTGCGCTGACGCTCTTGTAAGTTGATTGTCGATTCAAGTCAACTATATCAGTAAGATTTCCATGGGTTTTTTGTAGATTTGTCAAATAAGAGCTAGGAGAAATCTTCTTTGGCAGCAGCTGTGGTGTTAAAAAGTAGCTTACAGCGCCACGAGAGATGGCATTTATACCATCTGGAACAAGTTCACAATGAATATATTCTCGATGACACAAGCTATAAATCCTTTTCTTTAAATAATTGGAATGGCTGAAGCCACCTACCAACAGGACAGCAGAGGGTCCATGCTTGCCCCTAGTTTTGTCCAAATGACTCTTAAGCAAATTGACTACTTCATCCACAACTGGGTCAAATACACATCGCTTGACTTCGGCCACTGAAATTTCAAAGATTGTATTCTTCTCGGCAAGACGACATACTGGTTTAGTTACATTAGGGTCATTTGATTCTTCCCAAGGCTGCGGCTTAGTATCTGAAGGGATTACAGGGAGGGGAGGTAACGGGATTCTATACACAGCATCAGGATGGTCGCTAGGCATAAAGTGATCCTATAGAGGAATGATTAGAAAGAGTGTTTCACCTAGTTTCAGTAAGAACTCCTACCTTAACAATGTCCTTAAAAAAATCTACATGATGATCAATAAAGCTTCTATTGACGTTTACCCGCATGTCTTGGCGGTAAAAATTAACGATGGCCATTCTAAATCTTTTGTCCAGATCAATAGCACCGCAAATACCACCAGTGCCTTCTCCAATATGTTCAATTGCTTTTTCTTCCTTGCCGTGCGTATAAAACTCAAGGCTTTGCTTGAAATTGACCAATTCAACAGTACCTCCACCAATATCGCACACAGTAAAGATGAATCTTGGATTGTAATAATGTTCCAACATGGTCTCCTTCATAAACTTCTGACAGGATAATGCAGCTGCTTCGGGCTCTGTAATCAGTTGAGCCGACTTTTCTATACCGTGGTTAAGGCCCGCCTTTGCAGCAGCATCAATCATAATGGCTCTTCCATAGCTCGTCCACATGGCAGGCACGGTAATGACATAGTGTAGTTTTAATGTGTTCACCTTAACGCCAGTCTTTCCTTGCAAATAGTTCTTGATCTTGGTATCAAGGTTCTTTAGATACTCAGCAATGATATCGGTCGGTGTCAAGGCTTTGGTCTTCTTCTTCCTGTCAGTGGTTTTTGATTCCCAATCAAATATAAAAAAGTTGCTCAAGTTATCTTGAGTTTCTTTGTTGCCGTCGCCATAGACTTCATTGACATTTTCCGGCTGAAGTAAAAGCTTAAAAAACTCTATTGTCCTATCTTCATTCTTCTGTAGGAATTGGGGTTTCAATACGTCAAACCCCCAATGTTTCGAGAACTTTCCAGACTTCTCGTTGAATCTCAAAGCGGTGGCAATCTTTGGGTACGAATAGGCCCCGTCCCTGCTTCTATGTGAGCAAAGTACTGCAGGTTTCATTCGTAATGGATCTTACCAGTAACCTATTGTTTGAATGGGTCTATTTTCTCCAGGCTTCAAATGACTAATATCAGCATACGAGCATCCCGAGAACGTAGTGCCAAAATCTAAAGTATAAGATGAGTAATGCTTGTTGTAACCATTCTGCGATTCAGCTTACCAATGCCCACAGCAAAATGGCCCTTAGGTAGGTTTAATAAGTGAGATGACTCCTCGCTTGATCTATCACTGCCTCCAGTGCTTTTGGTATCATTACTGTTGTCTGCTGCGACAGGTGTTTCTGAGGGCACAATTGTTGGAGTTTGGATTTGATGGCCAAACAAGACAGCACCATAGGACGCCATATGCATTGATTCGTTCCAGGAAACACATTCGGGTATATTGTGGAATTTTTTTCGATTGTAACACATATAGTTTTCGCATGTCATATAAAAGTAAGGACCTCTGCAATATGGGGCACGAAAAATGATTCTAGCAACTCTATAGGCTTGGCATTGTTCAACGATGAAGTTGAAAATATAGTCTAGATAGGGCATAAAGACATATTCTCGGAGGTCGCTGTTGTCGATGGCGATGGTCTTATTCAATCCAACGAAATGTGTTTCCCCGTAATCGTCAGACAAATCGATTTTGTTCTAATGTATAGATAAGTATACGGGTTTGCTTGAGTACAACCACACAAAGATGCTTACTTCCTGGTGTCTTTCAAAGGCAGTAACTAAAGCATCAAGCTCTTCAGGTTGGTTGATATCCAATTCGTCGACCATTGATCTGCTTCTAATGTAGTTTTTAAAGTTGTAGCTAAAACTACGATATCCTAACTCATTTACGTTGTCGAATTGGGAGACAGGCTTTGCTGTTACAGTTCCTTGGCATTGAACCACGAAAAATTTGGCTGCCTCATACCCAATATTAGCAATGAGATAGTTGGTCTCGAGCTTTAGGTCGTCAACTCTTTGGGCTGCAGTAGTACAACCGTAACCGACAGCGACGGCATCATGTAAAAACACCAATCGATTATCATCATCGTCCTCCTTGAGAAAACCAGCTTGCTTAAAAGCCTTTCTTACCAGGTTTGCGTACTGCGATACAAAAGGTGAATCATCTGGAAGGGTGAAGCAGAACCGGCAATTATCCAAATTGTAACGTTCAGCTGCTTGCTTTTTCTTATACTTCTTACTGGACTTCTTGAAAGCGTTTTCAAGATGAGTGCGAACAGCCTCGAAAAAGTCCTTCAGAACCAGACTAGCATCTGGCTGGCTATCTTGAGCTCCTTGATTGATCCATTCAATGACATAATTTTTGATGCTTGGAATGTAGAAAACGCCTTCGTCTAATGGAGTAACCTCAGGACGACCTTCGAAGCCTACTTTTATGTCTTTGCAGCTTGTTGTCAACCAGTTCTTGTATTGGATGCAAGCAGGAAATAGACTCTCGTTTTCTGATCCATCGACCCAGTCTTCAAATACAGCAGCAGATTTCGGAATCTCGTCAGTGGAAAGCGAGCAACTGAGAGCAGAATATCCAAGATCTGGAATGTAAAAACGTGGGGTCAGCGCTTATCATATGCAGTGCATTTTCACGTCTCTTACCAAAGCCTATAACCTGGCTAAATCTATTCTTTGTCTCCTGGGAGAAAAAAATCTTGGGTAAACCATCGTCTTCCTCACGATTCATTTCAAATGGCAATAGAGAAAAAGAGGAAAGGTAATGTATGGTACTCAAGGCGAGAAATCTCTTGTAATACTGGCTAAGCCTGTTACCCACATCCTATGCTGTAGCACAAACGTTGTTACAAGTGTAATGAAGAAGGCAAATAAAGGACCATTCATAGAAGACTTTAGTTTTGTTATTTTAACCCTACATTGAGCCATCTGCTATTGAAGCTTTACTCATCCTCAATGCATGTGCTGATGGTATATATTTCGCGCTTTTTTTTCCGCGTGAGTACGAATACAATAGTGCTATTCAGGGCGTAATGATCTAGATGATTGTATTACCATAAATGTAATTGGCAGACCTCTCTATACACAAACAACCAGAACAGCATGTATTCCTCTTTCAGTTTTGCAGCTGAATGCCTGTTGTTGATTTACCATCTGCATCAATCTACCTGCATACAACTTGCGCCAGGAGACTCGAAATGAAAATGCAATAGGATCGTAAAGTATGGTTTATTAACTCTCTACATGTATATTCATTACCAAGAATAGATTCACATAATGTGGTTAACTTGACATACAACTATTTTTCATTCTAGAGCTGTCCCTTAATGTCAATCTTCTTATACTTCTTGGAGCTTTCTAATAAACCAGCATAAGCGGCTTTTGCATCCAACGCCTCGCTGTTATTTGCCTTTAGGATGTCGGCCTTTTGTTCACTCAGGAACTTTAGCACTTGCTCTTGGGAATCGAACGCCAACTCTTTTTGAATAAACGCTAATGGGATATCGGGTCGACAGCTGGTGTGTGTGTGTGAGTGTCAGCAATTCGATCCAGCAGCCAAGTCGTTAAATACTTACGATTTACACAGAATAATCAAAGAATGCACACGCTCTCTTTCGCAAAAGTGATCCATCAGATATCCTCCCATGTTTGGTGCGTTTTTATATAAATGAAAGAATCGATGGTAGTTAGCAGTGGCAAGCGAAGAACGTACATTCAGAGCATGTTGCACGAATGAGTTGTGCTTTTGTTCAGGGGTTAGATGAGCCATGATGGAATTGACGTCTGCCCAGTTTTGTGTGTGTAGAAAGTAGAGGATGCGATATGCGGTGAACTCCATGGCATTGCCCTTTATGCCTTTAGCGTAAAGTCCTTTCAGCTGCGTTTGACATTGGTTATACTCCCCTAAATCACTCTGGCAGTTGTCAAACGAACATGTTAGGAACATGACCCATTAACCTTTGATCCGCAACTACCCACCTTTTCTAATGCAATTCTGGCATGGATTTCGTATACTTGCACGGTGAATTCATTTTGGATTCTTTGAATAGTTAAATCTTGTCGCATGGATTTAAATTGATCACAAATGTAAGTATAATTTTGTTCATTTTTCCACTTATCCTTTAATAGCTCGAGCGTCTTTTTCAGTACTTCTAAAGGTCTCACGGTAGCTGGATCCGGCGCCTTTTTGCATGCCAATTAGCCCCCAATCCGAGATATGCTGTCAGAGGTCTACTTACCGAGGTGAGTCGAAGATACTGCTTCTCCAGTTTTTGAGATGTGCCCACCACCGTATGATTGAAGATGTCGCCATCCTGAATAAAAGTAGTCTGTTAATGATACTACAACCTACGAAACACTTTTTGCATGTTTGCCCTTACAATGTGCATGTTTTGCATGGGCGTCGAGACATTTTCTGATCGAAATTGTGCTGCATCTTCTTCAAATCGTCGCAAACGTCGTAGCCTCTTTGCTTCTTCTTCTGCTGAGAATTTTTGCTGCTCTTTGTTAGGCTTGGGTTGGGAAACAATCTTTTTACTATTCACAAAGGAGGTCAATAGATCTGAAATGGTATCGAGTGGATTTACCTGTGATGCTTACCCTTTCTTTTTCTTTTTTTGAGGATTGCTAGTGCAAGCACTAGAATTCACACTATATCAGCGACTCTCCCACTTTGTATTATCCAACGCAAACATACCTGGGAAGATCCATCTCACTCCAATCTGTTGTTAACAGAGTTCCTGCTTTATGCGCCTCCAAAATAAGATTACGAAGCTGCAATTCTGCTTGATCTCGCTTGTTGGATAAGCAATTTGCAAAAACATCTTGGACATATTGTCTAGTTTATTCTGCTTAGCATGCTATCACCTCTGCCATCCTTGTACAGTACTTACTTGAGAGATGGTGGCCAAGTTTCAACAGCCATGGCATTCTTTTCGTTGGCCCTTTCCTCGGCAGTTCTCGTATCTGTTGCGACAGCAGCTGGAGGTGGAGGTGGAGGTGCTTGCTTTTGTTGTTGCTGATGATAGACAGGAGGAGGTGGAGGAGGCTGTTGTGGTGGTTGCTTGGACCATGGTGGGATTTTTGATGCGGGCCCTAGTGTGGATATGTTTAGCGATTTTGGTAGTTTTCATATGGTTTGACTTACTATTAGGGACAGGAGCTGCTTGGTAGGTAAACTTATTTGGCTCGGCTTGTGCAAAAGCAGCAGGAGGAGGTGGGGGAGGTGGACGATGCTGTTGTTGCGATGGTGGGGGAGGTGGAGGAGGTCTATAAAAGACAAGTATTAGCTGTTATCATGTATGTGTAGACTAGGCAATGAATTTACCTTTGTTGCTGATGCTGTTGCGCATAATATGGATGCTGCTGATATTGATGTTGAGCAGCAGCGGGTCGTGGAGGAGCGGCGTGTGTTGGCGATGCGGCAGCAGGTGGGTGATAGGCTTGTTGGCCGTAGTAGCCTGGATACTGAGAATAATCATAGTTAGCATAGGCAGCATTTGCTTGCGCAGTACCGTCGGTTCCAGCTGCTGCTGCAGTGTTGTAGTGTTGATAATACTGTTGGTAATAAGCTTGTTGTTCTGGTGTTTGGTATTGATAATATGCAGCGTATTGCTGATCAGCTGGAGTATTGGAAGCGGGCACAGCAGTGTAGGGAGGGTATTGCTGCCATTGTTGCTGTGGTTGTTGTTGTGCAGGTTGCTGTTGAGTTGGAGCAGGAGCAGCAGACCTAAGTTTAATTGTGTTGAGGAAGAGAACACTGCCAGAATTTTGCAGGTACTTACCAAGGAGCATTTACTGCTTGTTTGTTCTGTGGATAAGCCATCTTTTAATACAAATCTCGCTATGATAGTAGGTCGCAACTTTTTCTTTTAGAAAATAAGAGATAGCAAACGTAAAAGAGAAGCGTTTTATGTGTACGAGTTTTTTGCGATTGCACATCAATTTGGTGGGGTTGTAATATATAAAGTCACCACCAGCAACCACCAAAGGATGATGATGGCTGATGATAATCAACCTGCCATTTGATGGAATGTGTCATACCCTCTTTATTATTTAGCAATGCTATTGGGTATTTGTTTCGAGATGGCATCTACTCTTTAGAGGCTACACTTGACTCTAATGTATGAAATGTCAAATGAGGCACTTTTGACATGTCTCTGCTGTGCGCCATATAGATAGTTATCGAGGTCAAGTGCCAAACTACTTGCGGCATGTTATATATTGATTGGGTTCGCACTAACCGAGTCGACACTACTGACAGCATATGAGCCACAACTCTCCCACATACAACACTGCTTCTATACCGGCAACGGTTGCATCAATGATGAAAGCGGGTGGAAGTTGAAAATTCCTTTCCAAAAACCTGCCTGTGCGCGTATTGAGTCCAGCATTCACTTTTTCTCTCATTTATGTTTGATCATGTCAGAAGCCCAAATAGAATTACATGACAAACTACAAAGAATTGGCAGCGCTTTGAAAGAGCACACCCACAGCATCTCTAGATCAAACAGTCGCCAAGTAGCTGATTTATTAAATGACATCCTGCAGTTATTAGAGGCTGTCGATGAGCCAGAGGCAACCATCACCAAAGCACACATGTTGATTGTATTGCCACTGTTGGCAGTATACAAATCAATGACCATGGAAGAGAAAAGCGGCTATCAGATTATAGTAGAACCATGGCTCAAGATCATGCATTTCTTGCTCTCCAAAACCAACATCAAGTCTGCCATGCCACCCCCATTTACGATTGAACTGATAGTCATGCTTACAATACTGCTGGATCAAAGCAGCTCCCCTGTCAATATACCCAAACCAGCGCTGCCACCCTCTGAGGAGATTAAGCACTTGGCAGTGAAATGCCTGTCAGAAGCACTACCGATCAAGCGAAAGGACAGACTGTACACTACTACAGCATTGGCATCAGCAATGCAGCAAGAGTCCTTTTTCCTCATTGCCTCGCAAGTGACCATGGCACTCCTAAACACGATTCGGCTGGAGCAAAACTTGCAACTTCGTCTGGATGCGATACACACACTGATTCAACTGCTGGTGGACAACATTCAAAGTATTGACAAGATGGCAGAACTACTTCCCGGTGTTATTTCCAAACTATGCCTCACCATGACACAGAAATCAGAGAATGAGAATCACCAGTTGATTTGTGGTTTATTGGATGCAATAGGCGAGCTGATCAGCACCGTAATGTGCGATAGTATGAACGATACACTGGAGAACATTAGTAGCTTTGAGGATATTGTAAACCAGCATAAGCAGCCATCCGTAGATCCACAACAACAACAACAACAACTTCCAGGCACCAAAAAAATATTGCGCAACAAAGAGTGGTATGCTAAAGTCAAGCGAGAACTACGATTGATGTTTGGACAAATACTGCGTCTCAAGTTATACCCAGATTGGCGAACCAGACTGGCATTTGTCAATTTCTCGTACCAATTGCTGTCCACATGCTCAAGGACACTGGACAGCTGCGTGGAGTTGCTCTTGGATGTACTGGTGTTGCATGCGGATGACGCCTATCCCCAAGTCTCTATTGTCTGTCGATCTCACATGAGGCATTTGCTAGCATCAGCATCGTTTGGTAATGTCATTATGCCTGTTCTCAAGGACAATTTGTATCGATGGATCATGACGTTTCCTAGGTATGTGATATCCAAGGACGAGCAGGAAAAGACGATTGCCATGGCATTGATCATTGGCATGATTTTGTTGTTGCAAGAGCAGGCAGAGAGCGTGCTTTCCATGGTGCTGAGCCGTGCTTCGGATGGCTGGATGACAGCGTTGGAAATAGACAAGAGCAGCTTGGACATCTTGGAGGAAAAGACCAGTGAGCGACTCATTGAGCTTGGCACAGACACAGCAGACACAGCAACACCTCTTTATCCCAGAATACGATTTAAATACATTGCTACCGACATGTCCACTGCGAAACTGAATCGACTGCTGAACATTATTGGAAAATACTGTGATCTATCGAGTTGGGTGCGCCATTTTATGCGTTATGTGTCGACAGAGAGCCAGGAATTGAATGAGCCACAAGCAGCGTATGTAGTGCATGCATTGATGTCTGGCTTCTATTCGTCTGACACAGCAACAACTGAGGACGAGGAGACAGATGCTTGGCTAGTGGATAATCTGGAAGAGGAGAATGCAAGTCGCGACAAGAAGGTGCAATTGCAAAAGATTGCTGCTCAAGTGCTAAACGACACCATGGAGATTCTATCTGCTGCCACCACTACCAACACCACATCGATGGCAGTAGCAGCAGCGACAACTAGTCTGGATGATGAGAGTGGGCATGTGCTGACCGTGTGCTTTGGATTGCAAATAGTCGGTCTTGCAGCCTATATCTTGGATCAGGACTATTTGCAAGAGCAATTGATCACCATTCTGTACCCTCTATTGGCTCATTTAGGATCCTCCAACGTGTACATTCATACCTACGCTCTCATTACCTTGGACACCATTGCGCTTCAGTGTAGATTAGATGGTGCCAAAGCACTTGTGATTGGCAATATCGATTACATTATCAACTCCATATCACAGCACATTTCTGTCCTCACCCACAATGCGCGCGTGCCACTGGTGTTGAAAGCGTTGATTCATGTAGGCGGTTATGCTAGTATCCACTATCTAGATGATACAGTGGAGGAGATATACGATGCTTTGGAGCGGTATTCACTGGATGAATGGCTCTGCACGCAGCTCTGTGGTGTGCTGTTTGAGGTGGTTCAGACGCTGGAAAAGAGCATTGCGCCCACGACTGCATCTCATGAGTCTAACCTGCCAAAATCGCCTACAAAAGACTCTAAAGCGCTTGTATCGCCTGAGGTGCTGTCTTTTATCCAGCAGCAAGACGACGATGTGGTGGACGAGGAATTCAGGTCTATGGAGGATATTGGCAAATACTTTCTGGACAGACAAAAGAAGGGTCTCCATGACGATTTGACGTTGGATCAAATTATGGAGCAAGGCAATCTGCCTATGGACTTGCCCGCAAAAGAAAAAGATGATGACGACGACGTGGAGGATCCCACAGACAGCAAGCCCATCCCACTGACCCACGAACAACAGATGACCAAGGACATTATGAACAAGGCCAGCTACTTGCTCACAGTGGCATCACCCAAGCTGCGATCTCAGATCCTCTCACTTCTGACGTCTGGCGTAAGCATATTATCAGACCACCCTGGGGAACTCAATAAACTCGTCTACTCCATGTGGCCGTCCATTGCCAACCGATTCAACGACCCAGAAAACTATGTGGTGCTGCATGCGGCTCGTCTTGTGGAGAAGATATCGCAAGTATCTACAGACTTTTTATCTCGAAATTTTACTGTCGATTTATGGCCCAGATTCAAATCATTGCTTCAAAAGGGTGTGGCCGCTGCTCAATCAGATCCTGTGTCTACTGGATACTCTGTCTACTCACTCTACCATCGAACACAGCTGTGCTTGCTACATACGCTGGCAAAAGTAGCGTACTATGTGCCTGTGAAGCAAGATCTCGTCAAAGATATACTGCAGACAACACGCTACTATTACAAGAATGACCTGGTTAACCAGCAGCTGGAGGAAGCGTGTCAGGCTCTATTTGAGGGACTAGCAACACAACAAGCTGACACAGTGTGGCTATACAAGCAGCAGCCTGGAAGCTCCGTGCAACCACCCAATGCTGACCTGCTCGATGTGTTCCAGGTGCCTGAATGGATGCTTCAAGCAAATACGGCCACTGCTACTAGTCATAGCATAAACCGCAAAGCTGGGATGTTGGTCCAGTTTAAATAAACTTGTATATATTAAGGCCACTTTGTGCGAAATCGGAAAATATTGTTTTTTGATACAACATTCTGCATATATGCTTTGTATAAATACCCTGATTACTCTCTTTCTCGCTTCTTTTTTCTGATCCCTATTATTTGTATCTTCCAACCATTTGTTAAAAATGCCCTTTTGTAAATGTGGTGAATTGTGTCTAGATGACAAGTGTAACAAGTGTGGATTTGATTTTAAAGGTATCTACAACCCATTGCATGCTAGAAGGACATCGAGCTAAAATGTTCCGTAATTGATGGGAGCAGCAGCAGCAGCAGACAGAAAGAATGGCAAGGTGGATCGATGGCAATCAAGGTAAGCCTCTGTAGCAATACAACCTCCCCAAGTATGAGACTCACTATGGGCATCTAGATATTTGGGCAGTGTTATGGGGCTAGACAATCTATCTTCTCCTGTAGATCAAGAAGCTAGATCCGCTTGTTCCTCACCTTTATCAGAACGCACCAACTCACCCATCATGAAGCGCATCACAAAGCCATTCAACAGTCTATTAGATAGCAGAAGAGTCACTCCATCCAAGAGCTTGACTAGCCCTGCTCTCAACAAGCGATATTCAATGAGCAATTTAGCAACCAACTGTGGAGAGTGTCATAAGAAGCTGTCGGGAAAGACGGTTCGCCTACCTGATAGTCAGGTCAAGTATCATTGGAACTGCCTCCAATGCAAGGGCTGCCAATCACCTTTTCAAGATACGTCTTTCTTCATTGATGTGCTCAAAAATGTGTATCATCCGCATGTGAGTAGACGCCTCGCATGAGTACATTCTATGGCCTTACTAATCCGTGCTAGTGTGCTCCATCGAGCACGGTAGCTCAAAGCTGCTCTCGCTGTTCTCAAACCATTGCTGACAGCTACATTGCACTCAATACAGCTGTATTACATCCAAGGGTAAGTCATGCGATGCAAGCCATCATGGATCAAGTGTTTAACTGCGTTTGATAATAGTGCCTTCGATGTACTGGTTGCCAAAAGATACTACATCCGGCTTCCATCTACTTTGATATCAATGGAGCCCATTGTCAGGCATGCTCCAATGAAAAGATGGACGACAAGGAGCTGCTATCAAAGCACATGAAGATTGTGCCTCAATTGCAAAAAGTAGCTGCTACAACCAACACCAGTCGCACTACCTGTGCCATTGAACAGCAACACCAGCACGAAACAGACGAGGAAAAGGCGATATCACCCATTGAAAAGGTCGTTGAAACAGTGAAACCCTCCTCCTTGATGAGCTCAAGAGGCCGCCGACCACTGCCTCGATTCGGCGTGGTGCGAGATTGCGCTGGCTGTAATCAACGCATCTACTCTGTGCATGAAGAAATACCTGGCCCTAAAGCATCCAGATGGCACAAGAAGTGTCTCGTGTGTACAGGCTGTAAAAAGACTCTGGATTCTGGAGCCACTGTGCACGAGCACGAAGAGACACACACGCTGAATCCATGGTGTACGACTTGTTTGCTAAGTAAAAAGAAAGCGATGGTTCATAGTAACTCGGCTTCGGCTGTGTTTAGTGCTATTGTTTAAATAAAATGCTCAAGGAGCACCTCCCCCCCCTATTCAGCTTTATATAATGTTATCTTGCTTGTCTCTCCTTTTTTTGCTATTCTTTATTTCATAGACATATAAATGAGCTTTTTACCGTCTCCATCTTCTCCCTGTTCAGTGTACAATCCACCGCCCTATCCAACAAATGATACAGAGATCACAGCGGTAACAGCCACCTCCACAGCCATCATACTAGACCAAGATCCCTCGCCGGCTATAAAGAAACCCAAACATTATCATCATCATTCGCACCATCACCATTATTTGAAGCATCGAACTTGTTACTTGTGCAAAAATAGAAACATATCACCCAACGTGCGAGAGATTGGGCCCTATTTAATTCATCGCACACAGCCAGATTTGGTATTGATATGTCCCTGCCTACACAGGGCACATCCCACTTGTCTAAAACAGCTACAAACAGACTTCATCTGCAACCTGTGCAACTCAATTTACCAGCTAAAGTACATTCAATATGCTCAGTTGCTGTGTCTAGCATGCCACGTACTCAGTTTGGCATCGACAGTAGGGCTTGTATTTGGATTGTCACATTTAGGCAGAGCATTGGATGAACTAGGATTAGGCAGTGAGATGGGGCCCAAGTTGGATGGAGACGAAACATGGCAAGATCATGAGATGCTGGATATCGTGGAATGGCTCAACATAGTTCATTTTGCAACGGGCGTTGCAGGAGAGGCACTGCTAGGGCTGGTGTACATGGTGGGTGTGTGCTTGGTGATAGGGCAGGATCGCACACTGATCATGATAACCAATATACTGTATATACGCTTGGATCCCCTCAAGAAACAGACTTGGATCAATGTGATCTGTCTTTGGATATGTCTGTTCGTGCTTGGCCTGGTCTTGGGCACCTACCTGCTTTTTTTTTCATGGATCTGGGCAAGTGTACTACATCATATACGGAAACGGATGATGGATGTTCAGATGCATCACCGTGATCCTCAATGTAGAGCAGAATGATGAGTGTCTATTTTATCATCTATATATAAAAATAAAGCCTTTTTCTGATCCATGCAATATCTCTTTCTGCCTCTGTCTCTCTCTTCCTCTCTAACATTGTCTTTTTGCAGTATCCATGAAATGGCTTCTAGATACAAAAAGAAGAAAAGGTCGAAAAAGTCATCTTTTCGCAATGATAGTGACAGGCCTACAAGATCAGAGGAACTAAGAAACGATTTTTGGCTGCCCACCATCAAAAGACGGCGACGCTTTTCGAGCAAGGAAATCAAATTACTGCAAAAAGAATTCAGTATCAATTGTAATCCGTGCACAGACAAGGTGGAAGAAATTGCAGACCTGTTCTCCACTGATAAAAAGATCATCACCACGTGGTTTCAAAACAAAAGAGCCAAAACCAAGAAATTACATGCCAATTCGCCTCAAACAGTATCCTCGGTAGACGATGACCCAACAGGGCAAGAAGAGCAAGAGCAGCAAGAAGACGAGGATTACAAGGATGAACAGGAAGACATAGACAAAGTGGAAGCGGAAGAAAAAGAAGGGCACTATGACTATAACGATACCACAACAGAATTATCCAATGCTAGCACTGACATGGATAGTGATACACTTCATGTCATAAATGGCGATACCGCACTTACTACACCCACCTGTCTTTTGCATCAACAGGAACATCAAAATGTAATCTCCTTATTAAGCAACCCACACTACACGCCCATGCACCTATCGGATTACTTCTGCACCTATCGTTTCGATCTGTACTGTATGGCAATGCAACAAGATCAGGATAATGCCAGCTCTTTTTTCACCTACGACAGCAGTAGCACCACACATACAACCAACACAACAACAGCCACAATTCTAGACCTTGACGAAAACGAAGACGATGCGACACTGCATTATGAACTGGCGGATTCACCTTCATTGTGGCAGTAATACGAATACAGTTCATTGACTTCCATTTGGCAAAAATAAAATTGCTTATTTGAATTGGAAATACCAATAAAAAGAACTTTTATTATTTTGTGCCGTGGGAATCCCTATATACAGCCAACATGTTGGATATCTTTTGTTCGAAATACTGTACATTGTTTATACAAGCGTATTGTTCGTTCAAGCCAAGTTGAGTCAGTTGCTGTTGCACAATATCTCGCTCTTGATTCGACATGTCTACTTTGATATAGTTCAACATGTCTAACAGCTTCATTTGAATGTATTGATCTTGTGTTAATGGTGACAGTTGTGGTGAAGCATGTTGAGCATACATGGGCGGGTGATGATGACAATACAGGGACGGATGAGGATAGAAATAATACGGTACAGCTGCTGTTGTCGCTACTCTTGCGGTTGTCATGCCTGTAGACATGTAGCTTGACTTGTCTGTTGTAGCCAAAGGCATCATCTTGTTGTTGCTATGAAGAGGTCGAGTGTAGAAATGCATTGCCAATTCAGAATCGCTGAGATACGCCAATTGCTGTTCAAAATTATGCTCCTTTCTTGGTACTTTGGGCTCATGGAATCTCACCACCATGTCGTCCGTATGGTTCATGGACATAATAGCATGCGCCGCTTCCACGGAATTACTGTAGCTAACAAATCCAAACCCTCGTTTTCCCTTGTCCTGTGGCATGACTTTGGCACTAATGATGCGTCCGAATGGCTTGAATAAATTAAATAAATCAGTACTGGACATGCCAGGTTGAATTCCTTTTATATAAAGATTACATAGGTCCATCGAGGGTTTGATTTCAAAACTAGGTGTTGCTATTTTGGTAGGAACGTTGTATGAACGTCGATGATGACCTGTCATTTAGTTGGATACAAGAGAGAGGCAGAAGAAGAAGGAAAAAGAGGAAAGCTATTTTTGTTCTTCTGGATCTCTCTCGATCTCTCCTTTCTCAATCTGCTTTTATACATGTAGAGTATAATCAAACTGAAAATATACACTGTGTAGTATATTTCTTCTCTGGGAAATTTTACTGTCGTCGCACTGTTCTCTTCTGTTTATGTACATGTATCTCTCAATGACAGCTTAGTGTTTGTAGACACGTATTTCGTTCCTGAAGTGACGGCAAATGTGCCTGAATCTCTTCAAGTGCAACGTAGTTTCTGTGAATAAACGATTTTAAGGCAAGTGTACCGTTTGGGTCAGGGCTTTCATGCCGACAAATACTAATGCTTTGTTTAAGGCAAAAAAGTACAGGTGGGCTCTCAGATAGAGCCTACAGCCAGATTTATGAAGCCCCGTAGCCTTGCAACGTAGTCCTCGCACTAAAATTGCAGACATTTGCACTTTTGAGAGCGTTTTTCTCATGTTTTTTGGCCGTTGTAGGCGTTGAAATATATACCAATCAATAGCCCTCCGCTCACAGATGTGATTCAATTCACAAATTAGAAAAATTTTGAATCGATGAATTTCGACTAAAATCTACGAGGTACCCCTCATGGTTTTTTGCGTTTTGGAGAAAAATATTTTTTTAAGTCGAGAAAACCCGCTTTCGACTAATACATATACAGTTCAAAATGACTGTTGGAAGTTCCTTTGTCTTCTGAAAGCTGCGAAACACTTCTTTTACTTGATTTTTGTAGATGTTTTCAGCAAAAACCGAATTTCCTATTTTCAAAGATTACATGGTGAATACACAACAGACCAGAAAACTAAAAGTGCCTATGCATAGAGAAATAAAATCCGCGTTGAAGTTTATTAATACAGTAAAATGCTTAACTATATGACTTGGGAAGAAAGAATCGTCGACATGCCGACAGATGTCCAATTGTCAAGAATCGAGCATCAAATGTCCAACTGATATTTAGGTTATTTAAAGTTCCGCTACAGGCTGATCTAGCTGATCAAGAACACAAATCAACTGACTATTATAGTGCTAATAGTAAAGGGTGCAGCGGTTTTTTGTTGGAAATATAAAGGATAAACAAAGACTGACCAATTTTATTGCTTTCAACTTCTTTGTTACATCGTGCATTCAGATGCTACAGCTTGAAAATAAGAAATTCAGGGGTAATACATTGTTTGATTGGAGCCTATTACATCCAAAAGGATTGGAATCAGAGAGACATATATAACTTGAATCAAAAACTTTTTAATTGAGCCAGATACATAAGTGAATAAAGCAGGGCTATTCACACTAAACTATTGTAATCGCCAGATCAATCAATATATGTCAGACAACATCCCACACTTATTCAATCAACATTCCTTATCAATAAAGCGTTCCCATATATCTCCAGCCAACTTGAATCAGCATTATTGATAGCAGAGGTGAGGTATGTAACACCATAGCTCTCTCCATCAGCTCAGCAGAGTAAACGAAAAAAAACTCTTAGCCAATTACTTTCGCAATAAACTTCAATCAATACCTTTCGGGTGTGTTTGCTTCTATCACAATGGAGGCATAGAGAGAAGCGAAGAAAAAAAGTTGTAAATCACAATATCAATAAATTGGCAGTTGATGCTAATATCAAATTACAACGAATCTCTCTTATAAGTTGATAGAATGAACCATATTATATTTTCGTTACTGAAATGATTGCACAGTATAAAGCCATGCATTTTGGTCAAAGTAGCTCATTAATCTGAAATGACCAATTAATTTTAAAAGTGGGCAGTGCTTTCAAACAGTTGTTAATTGAAAGTGAAACCACAGCATCACCTTTGAACGTCCAAAAAGGTAATTAAATAGAGTGCATTCAAGGAGTGTGATTTAAAGATCTAATTTGGTGACAAACAATATGGTATGATATCATATGGGCTGGCGTAAGATATATAGAAAGACAGAGGCATGATTGGGTATATTATTAGGCTTTGCCTCGACCTTATGAAATGTACAAATCTGACCTATTGCATGTGCTGGAGGATCCATGTATTCTGGTACGATGATATGCAGCAATTCGAATCTTTTTTTCTGATCTATTGCTTGTTTTCTTGCATACAAATACAGTTTCAAATGTTACACGAATCTATCAAGGCCAAGGTATTGTTCGTTCGGTGATCGTCTTTAAATTGTAAATCTGTAATGCAAGATGAAACATCTCAAGCTCGAAAAGCACTGGTTTGATACATAGCCACTCTTGGATATCATCAGAGAGACGAAATATATAAACTCGTTGCTGATTTCCTCAATATAGTATATAGACTATCGCCTTTAGGATAGACCTCATTTATGGTATGATTGGATGAATAGCAAGTAGTGTTGCAACATTTCAGTTACACATAAGGTGACTCCTCTTTTTATGGTTGCCATACCATGAACATCATACTATGTGTTTCTCTCTTCTCTTCTCTCTTTCTTTCCTCTT
>DF836417.1:90315-102252 GCA_000950595.1 Mucor ambiguus
TCACACTGATAGAGAGACAATAACTGGCATTGTACACGGAGCACACAGAGAAAGAGCTTACTGAATATATTTTGCTTGCAAATGCTCCTTTTGAAACATCAGCATGAGATTGCGCTCAAACAGAATTCACATTCAATGCAATTATTACAGCATAGAGTGAGTTGGCGTATATCTCTCTCAATAATATTAGGACATCGGCCGTATTTTCACGATTTCCCGTTAATTAGAGTTTGTTTACATGATTTGATATCTTTATCATGTGCTTCTGACACACTTTGTTAATTGCAAAGACACACAAAGTGCAAGATTTACAATGATATTCTTTGTTAGTAGATATAAAGCTAGTGATGCATAAATCCGCCACATGATACACATGTCAATGTATGAAAGCTTTGAGTATGATAGACATGGGATTCGGTACTCTTTCTTCATTCATAGCACCCTACAATGCATTACAATAAAACGGCTCTTGGTATATTTCAGCATTTGTTCGTCTTTCTTGGTAAAGTTGTCTAGACTCTCTTTGAACCCTAAAGAATATCAACTGACGCTTCACAACGATGATAGATTTCTGGATCATCAATGGCCCCGAGCATTGGACAGTCTCTGCCTATTACATTATGCTTACTGACATTGATCCCACATTAACAGCTCTCGGAAAGCTGAGCTCTGTGTTTCTGGATCTGATCTTGATGCAATGTCTCTTTTACAATGATCAGAAAATCATGAAGCGCACTCAAAAAATGCTAAATGGCTTACTAACCGACAACAACTTTAATGCGGCCATCTGGAATAGCCAAATCATGAAATCTGCAAGAACCAGTTGCGCAGAGAGAATTCATGAAGCCATGTCTTCTACCCTAATCTCAAAGGAAGACTCCACTCAAAGGAGCCCAACACCAAGTACTGACTACTACACCTGTAACGAAGATGAATTCTCTGAATCACAATATCAAAGTTGTGATGATTACTCATATGAATCATTATGATGTGCTAAGCGGAGAAGTGGCCTAGAAGAGGAGGAGGAGGTGAATTTCAGTTTGGTAATCCTTGTGCTACACAAGATTGCGATTATTATTATTACATACATGTAGGCTTTCATCTGCTATCTATCTTTTTTCTTTTTCCAATTTTTTGTAGTACTTTTCCCTGCCTTTTTTGTTGCGGTGGATTTGTTATTGATGCAAAATGACAAATTCCTCTGTAAAAGTAGTAGATAACACTACTAATGAAACGAGTGAATCGAGCAATGATACTGCTACCAACAGCAGCAATAACAACAACGGCAGTCAAAAGAAGAAGAGGACTGGGCCCAAGAGAAGAAAAGTTACCCATGGTGAGTTTGATGGACAGCATCTAAAGACAATGTCTAATTTGATGTGAGACCAGCCTGTGTTTATTGTAGAAGATCACATATGACTTGTGATGATGGTAAAGTGCTTTTTGATTCACCTTTTCGTATGAAATCATTGAATCTAATAAATCAAATAGGACGACCCTGTCAACGCTGTATCAAACGGAGTATAGGCCATCTTTGCCACGATGAAATCAAAAGCACAGGCACAAGTAACAACAATGGCAATAACAAAAAGTCGAGTGCTGCCAATCATGCCAACGGCTCTACTAATGCGGTCTCATCTACATCCAACACCACTGCCAACGCTTCAGCTGCTTCAAGCGCATCTTCCATACCTGTTGTACCACAGCATCTCGTTGGTAGGTTATTATAATAGACTCATATGATTTGAGGTTTTTAAGCTTAGTTACACTAATATTTCTAAACATAGCAACGCCTAGTAACTTAGGTGGATTGCCACTCCAATTCTTTGGCCAAATGGGTACTGGTCAATTGACATTTGCCAGCGAGCATATGGGCAATGAGATATCCGTGATTAGGTGAGTAGTATGATTGCGCTTTATTGCCAGTTTGCGTTATTGAGATGCTGTGCGTCGTAGCAATTTCCTTGATTCACTGGGATCAGAAGCTCAAATATTTCGACCTGCAACAGCATTACAGCAACAGCAGCAACTGCAACAAGCACAACAGCAAGCACAGGAGGTCAATTCTACGGAAAAGTTCTTTTTGACAGCAGCAGATCCGTCTGACGGAAGATTAGAAGATCGCTTAACAGAAGTCATCAATGCAAAATATGAAGCTGGGTTCTTGAAGCCTTACAACTACGTGAATGGTTATGCAAGGCTTCAAAAATACATGGACAGCAAGTAAGATGTGGCAATGTGCTGGTTATCCTATGTGTATCAACTCTTTTTTCATAGTATGTCGGCTTCCACGAGACAGCGCATCCTTAATGTAATGGGAACATTCCGTCCTGCATTTCGGTCTGTTGCTCAATCACTGACGGATGTTGATTTGATCTTGGTGGAGGAAGCATTTGAGCGCTTGCTTTTAGATTATGATAGAGTGTTTAGTTCAATGGGTATCCCCGCTTGTTTATGGAGACGTACAGGCGAAATCTACAAGGGAAACAAAGAGTTTGCTTCACTGGTCAACGTGCCCATCGAAAATCTTCGGGAAGGCCGATTATGCATATATGAGCTCATGGCAGAGGAGTCAGCAGTGAACTACTGGGAGAAATATGGAAACATTGCATTTGATCCCGGGCAAAAAGCAGTGTTAACATCTTGTTTGCTAAAGAGTATGACTCCGCCACAATCAAGCGTGATTTCGTGCTGCTTTTCATTCACCATCAGGCGAGATAAATACAATATACCTGTAAGTTGTCGTTGGTCGAGATAAGGATGTCGTACTGATGACAATGATAGACGGTGATTGTTGGCAACTTTTTACCCGTGCAATTGCAGTGATTTTATTTAATTATTAGGCTCTTCTTTGCTTTCCCTTGTATTTACTACAATTATCGCAGTACCATTTCCCCTTTGGTACAGTTTTCAAATCCACACATGCAATATGAAACCATTCCACATCACACTATGTTGGAAATTTAGTCGAAATGATGCACACAACACATGTCTGAATAAAATGCTTACCTCTTTGTTATCGCAAGCAACCATCTCTCCAAAGGAAACCTGTTGACAATAGCAATACAGCTGTTCGTTTGGATCAATTGGTTCCGAGTCAGACCTATTCCACAGGCATTTAGTTTATGTTTATGCAAAAATATCATGTTCAACGTACGACTTGGGCTTGCCATTGTTTTTTCTAGAAGGTAGTGCTTTGATGGGTTTTCCTTTGTCTTGCGAAGTTCGACTTCTTGCTTGTTCTTTGAGTACTCGCGGCATATTTAGATCATCCTTCACCACTCTTCTCTCTATGTAAATGTGTATGTGAGTCAGCCAATGTGATGCAAATTGGAACTAATGATTTGCCTACTCTTTGCTGATTGAGATTTCTCGCTAATCTTCTTGGATATCTTCTCTTTCGACGATAATTTAGAGTATTCACGTAAGCTTCGGGAAGAAGGTGTTAACCCTGGTAAGGAAGCAATGCGTAATGTCCCTATAGGATGTGTCTCTTCAAACTTTACTAAATCTGCATCTAAACGGTTACAATGGCGGTCCACCTTGAAAAAGAAACACACACATCAATACTACACATCTAGATTTGAATAGAAGCTGTCCTTACTGCGTCCGATGTCAATTTAGCTAGAGCTGCTTTTTCGCTGCTTCTCTGTGCGGTTTCCTCAAGCAAAGATACCAACGCTTTTAACTGAATGAATCTTTCATTTGCATCAATTTCATCGATATTATCAATCAAACTAATAGCTGCCTTTGCTGTAGTAGCATTTGAGTCTAAACAAAGTGTCAGCGAGACAGTGTTGTGGTCATTCGTAAGTTGTTTCTACCTTGTGCGTATCCATCCATCTCTTTGAGAAGCGTAAAATTTTTTTGAAGATCAATCTGCAGTGCTTCGACAGCTATGAGGGTTGCAAGGAGTCAGCATGCGTTGCCGATTGAGTTGACGAGTTCCACTTACTATCAATGTAGTCGTCAATGTAAATAAGGTTGTCTATAGCGGATCTTGTCATGGCAGTGGTATAAACAATAATGAAAAAAGAATGAAAAGAGAGGAAGAGGAGAGTGGGAAGGAGGTTTAATTAACGGTTTATTCTTGTTACAATGTTTGCGTGCCTGAGTAAATTTAAACATTCTCGGGAAAACAATTAAGTACTATTGATGAACAATCAAGACATTTTAATGAGCAGTGTAATCTAATATAAGATGAACTCTTGGGCAGATAATACAGCAAGACGTAGTATCTGTACAAAAACTTCAGGAGCATTGATACTCTGCTCAGTAGCCATGGTTGGCCAAATCTATATTTCATGTTTATTTGCCTGTCTTGACAATCAGGGATGAAGTGATTTTGAGAGAATTCGACATGCATATACAATACCATACAAGCTGTTATTTCATATGCTGATTGAATTCAAGGTATATAAACCCATCTCAATAGGGATGTTTGTCATTGATCGAACAAATCAAGGGCATATAAATTGCACTGGGAGCTCTATATTAGCATACTGGTTCTGATTCATGTTTTCAGTCTCATTAGCAAATATGCGAGATGTTACATACAGATTACTAGTCAAATGATTGCTGTATCCCGGAAACTTGGTCTTTTTGTTGCATTTGTGTCTCATTTTACAAAACGTTCACAAGGCCAGAATAGTAACAATAGCTTGAAACGTATTAAACAAGATAGTATCCATCAGACCTCGTATACATACGTTAAACTTCATGTATGCATTGCTTGCTATATATCGAATTGATAGAGCAGAGCTCGCTTTCCCCTTTTTTTTGACTAATTCAAAGTAATGACACTCTGTATTTATATCCTCATAACCGCTTCCGAGGTTAATGATTTACAAATAGACGCAAAAGGTTGTCAAGAATTTCATATAAGCTTGGTATGGCTTTTTCTGCATATGGGTACGAAGTAGCATATGAATAATTTCAAAAAAGAAGCATCAATGGATATAGTCACCTGATCAGAAACACAGTTGTCGTATGCTGATGGACATTATTTAGCCCAAATCAACAACCAAACGGCAAGTTTTTTGTCAATAATAGACTACCCTTTGCAAGCAGCATTAAGATGTCTAATTTCGCAATAGAATCCTTGCAAATTTGTTTGGAGTTTTTCCTCTATTAAACATAGCAGTATTTTTGGTTTGAATTCAGTAATGTCTGTCAGTTTTGCAATGACAAAAAGCGAATCGTAGTGATTATTTTGTCTACCCATGGTAAGTACATCAAAAATTTGACTGACGCAAGCATTACAGTATTGATACCAGCGCAGTATTCATAAATCCACAGACACAGGCGTGATCATCAAACAGCTGATCGTAAAGCATCTTATCTCCAGTGATATGATGAAGGACACACATACATAAATCTACAGATAGTGTACACAGATAGCAATCCAAACGAAAACAGCGGCCGAAAAATCAACACATACTTCTACGGCGGCAACAGAGTAGCTGGTTGGAATATTATAACAAACGTTGATTTGCCTAATCTACTAAATTCAGGGGGAATACTTTGTTTAGCCTCCGCTCACAATTCTTGATCTGTCAATTCGGGCTATCAGATCCAGAATCTCTTTAATTCAGAGCCACGTATACACATCATTTCGTCTTGTCGTTTTGCATATTGGAATCGTCCAAAACGAACAAAAACTGCAGGAAAATCAAGTAAACTCAAAATTATGCCGTAAAAGGAAATATATTTGGTCAAGATGATCTGGACATGGATTTACCATTGAGAAAAAATATGATGAAATACGGTCTAGATCTCATTCCAAAAATAACGATAAAATTTACGGTGAGAAATTATACATGCGCTTTTATTAGTTTTTGAGAAAGCAGCAGCAAAGCAGGGTTATAGAAAAGAAGAAAACAGTAAATGAATGATTATATAGTAAATGAGAATAGGTTAAGTCTAGGTTGAAACAAAATATATAACGAAAAAGCAAATGGAGAGGAATTAATAATAGAGAGGCGTGAGAATGTCAATGTTACTATATGGAGGTATATTTGTGTATCATTGTGCCTTGATCTAGATGACACCACCGCCTTGTGTATCCTCATGGATCTTGTCTTCATCTGCCTTGACTCTTTCCTGGGCCTTGTTGACCTCGCTCTCCCAGTCAATGAATCCCAAGAAGATCAGAGAACTAGAGGCAACCAAAAACAAGGCCAGGGTCAAAGCGACCCATAAACCATTCAAATCCCAGTCAAGCACAAATGTCAAGTAGTAACCAAGTGGCAATGCAACAGCATAGTAAGAGAACAGGTTGACCCAGGCAGCAAAGGATTGACGACCTAAACCACGGATAACACCACCACAAACACCAGATAAGCCGTCAGCAATTTGGAACATGGCGCAGAGAGGCATGATCTTGGAGACGAGCTCAACAACATTTTCATCTTCGGTGAATAGATAACCAAATTTGGAACGAACGGCCATAAAGAAAGTGGAATTGGTGAAACCAAAGAAGATGGCAAACATGATGGCCACTACAGATGCACGACGAGCTTTGACGGCATTGCTCTCACCGAGGGAGTTACCAATACGGTTAGAAGCAGCGACAGATACACCGAAAGGAATGGTGTAAGTAGCAGAGGCCGTGGTTAAAACAATGGATTGAGCAGCGAGATCACGAGTACTGAGATAGCTTGCAGCCAAGGAGGATAACTCGAATGCCCACCATTCAGCAGTGATCATCAAAAGAGATGGAATGGAGAGCTTCAAGAAAGGCCACCATCCGGTCAAACACTCTCTCGACCAACCGCCCCAAGCCTCCTTACCATTTACAAATTTGATATAAAGCACCAACAAGGTCAACATCAACCAGTAACTGAAACTTGTAGCCAAAGGAGCACCGATGAAGCCCAAGTTGAAGGGAGCGAGATACACAAATGAGTAGTTGAGGCAAAGGTTGATGGGAGATACAATCATGAGGACATAAGTAGAGGCTTGCATAATACCTTGAGCTTGCAGATACTTCTTAGTAGCTTCAAAAGCGATGAAGGCAGGGGCACCCAACATCAAGCAACGTAAAAAGAGACCAGCATGTAAAGCGAGTTGAGGATCTTGATTCAAGCTCAATAACAACTTTGTACAATTCCACCAAACGATAGCAATTGGGATGAACATCAGACCCAGGATGCAAAGCGCACGCTGGAGATGAATACCGACAAGAGTCTTATCTTTGGCGCCGGTCCATGCCTGACTACAAAGCGTATCCAATGCTGTTGCGGTGCCAAATGCAATACTCCATGCTGTCACACTGGCAAACATACTGGCGAGCGCTGCGGCAGCTAATTCAGTTGGACCCTATATTTATGAAATGTTGGAGTTAGTCATCATTTCTCACACTACTGCCATAATTCATTATTCTTAATTTTTTTGCACAAATATTTACCAAGTGACCAAGTGTAAAAATAGATGCCATTTGGAGTGAATTTTGCATCAGAAAAGTGAACACAATGGGCAAGGCATTTTTGATCAGCCAGCAAAATTCAGTCATCCAGCTGGAATCATTTTTGCCATTCTTTGGCAGTCTGTTGATTAAAGGGGTTGTCTCTGTTGGAGTGGAGGACAAGGATGAGCTAATTGACACTACATCCTGCTCCTCGTCATGGCGATGAACAGTAGAATGGCTCATTTTAGTTTTCACAATGGGGATATAGAGTGAAGAAAAGAAAAGAAAATTTCAGAAAATTTTTATTGGGCACATTTATACAGAGGGGTGGTAACACTAAATGGTTATAGACGATGGTATATGAGTCAAGAAAATGAAGAGGACCAATCATTTTCTGTCATTTCTATAGCGTTTTTGGCAGCAAGATTGGGATCACCATTGGCTTTTTGAATCAGATGACGGCGGATCATGTTGAGTCTTTCGATAGCTACCCGTTTGGACTCTGCAGTATTCGGTTGTTCCTGCTGCATTGCCTCCTCTTTGGCCTCTTTGATCCACTGGCCAATGACTGGAATGCCATAAATATCGTCTGTGTAATTTGTATTCTGCAAATAGTCCACAATGTCCTCAGCAGACAGCAACCCCGTTGTCCAATAATGTTGCAACTTTTCTCTTTCTGAAAGTGCATGTTGTGTATCCATTTGATGTCGGTGACTTATGTAAGTGGTGGAGTCTGGTCTTAAATCGTCGCCATGGATGTGGTCGCTATAGGCAGTGGCAGCGTTTAAAAAATCAAGCACTTCTGATCCATCCAATGGGTCGTCATATGCATTGAAATGACTGTCGGTGAGCGGCGTAAACTGATATTCACTGAATGCCTTCTGGGATGTATATACTTGCGGTTCATCAAACTCAAAGGACTCCTTTCCCTTACCCTTTGCCAATGTACGAAATCCGTTGATGCCGTTCTGGTGCAGTGGCTGCTGCTGAGACGATGATGCCGACTGCAAATGTGATAGAGTGTGATCAAAATGCAAGGAGCTTTTGCTTGTAGCTGCTGAGGTTTTATCCATCCAAGGTTGCATGTTGAGGTTGTTTGAAAAGAGAGAAAGGCAAAAATATGAATTTTGTTACAAAAGTAGAAGGCAAGAGATTAGATAAGGAGTAAAAAAAAAAAGCAGGGAGGTTCAAAACGGCTTTATGTTTAGTAGATGATCCATGTGATAATTACAATTCATGTTTCCGGGATTTCCGAGATGGAAAGCACGCAAAGCCTTGATCTTCAGCATCAAAAGAAAAAGATCGGCATCATGCTTATAAATACTAAAAAAAAAAAACAACTTTTTGTTTATTCACACATTTAATCAGAGTCATTCTCCTCATCTTCTAAAGACGATGATATATTCCATGGATCAGAGGCGCTGTTCTTTTCATTCTTCCTGATATTGATCATGCGTGTGATGGCAGCATCGCAGCCTTCTACGGGTTTCACTACTGAATACGACTTGTGTTGCGAGCTGCAGTCTTCCCTTCTAACATACTTCTTTTCGGTCACCTTAAGCCCTTGTTTTGTTCGTACGAATGGTGACATGGCGAATGAGGGTAATGCTCGACGGTTTGGCTGAGCTGGAAGCAGAGGTCAGAGAGGCTGTAGCAGTGGATGTACTAGCTGTGGCAGTAGACGTACTAGCAATGGTGACAGAGGATGTACTAGCATTGGTACAACTAGAGGTAAGGACAGTAAACGTGGCAGTGCTAGCAGCGGCTGCTTTGGGAGGGGAGGCAACTGGCGAGAGGATCAATGGAGGAGTAGCTGGTGCTGTCAAAGTTGATGGTCATGCTGATGGTGCCGCTGGCTACGTTGGTCGTGCTGGCGTCTTGAGCAGAGTGTTGGCCAGTGTATTTTGATCGCATAGACAACCATAGCGTGTAATGACACCCCCAAGTGGTACCTACATTGGTAATCAATAAAGATAGATCAGTGCTTAGGCCGTTGTTGCTATTACTACCTACATAAATCACAGATTGCATTGTCTAGTGATAGTGAGATAGTCAGTCATCAACCATTACCATTTTCAGAGGGGCGAGACATTTGTATAGCCCAAAATACAGTCAATGTGTATAAATGAGTGGTATCCAGTGAACAGCTTTGATGGAGTCTCTATTGCTTGTTCTCAAAGCAGATATAGTTGGAGTTTTCTCTATCCTCCACCTCCATCTTTGTTGTTGCGAATTGGGATACTGCAGGCACGAGATGAAGGAATATGCCAACCAAGATTTTGGCTTATTTGTTCATTACGCAAGTTTGAAGTGGGAAATCCTGTTTGACTTGATTTAAAGCATAAAGGACGCAAAGGCTTTGCATTCTCGCCACGACAGGCACAACAATTCAGCGCACATTTTACTTTTTGCTAGCTTGTGTCAAATGGAGTAAAATCAGCTAAATCTATGCTCTTTGATCTCGCATCGCATGGAAGCTTGTGCACTTGCTTTTCGAAAGCAGTAGGGTTTGTAACTCAAGGAGTTTATAAATGTGGAAATTTGGATTCATTGGTATAGTACATCTGATGAAGTGGTTTATTTTACGGCATCCAAATGCTTACAGCGTTTTATCGCATCAAAATAACAATGATAACAAGCATCCTCCAGTGGTCTATTTCATCCAAGAAATTGGCAGCAGCTGTCAACTAATTTTGCGCTGATGTACTTCCAAATAAACTAGAAAAAGGATTATGTAAAATGATTGTGAAGCACTTTTTTTCAATAGTGGTGTCTGTCAACTATAGCTAAAAAAGTCACTATGAGCTAGGCACAGATACTATCCCGTATTTTCACACATGTGAAAGCCCTACCCGCATCCATATTTAAGATTCCCTGCCGCAAAACGGATTGGTTGTCTTCGTTCCCCAGCTTTTCTCTTTTATTCATCTTTTTTACTCATATATTCCATATGTTCAAATCTTGGTTACAGCGTCCAGAGACCAAAAAATACGCAGCCGATGGTACATTTGTTTATTTAATTTGACCAACAAGATACTGATTATCCAATACAGTTGCTGTGTTTGCACTTTCGCAAGTTGCCTTTTACTTTGCTTTCAAATTCGTAGTGGGCTCCCTTGATCCTACTAAAGCTAAACGTCAAGAAGCAAAGGCAAAGAGTAACCGTGTGCTTGGAAAACTAGGCGTAAGTAGCCCAGTTATGCTTACATGCTCTATGATTGCTCAAACATACAATTTTTGTAGGCCAAGGACTTGAAACTAACAGAATACGAACAAATCATTGCAGCAGAAGTAATTCATTCTGACGAAATCACTGTTAATTTCAAACGTACGTTCTCATGAATGCTGGTCGATTGTTGATGGATATTAAGTATAGCCTTGATAGAAATTGGTGGATTGGATCACATCATCCAAGATCTTCGTGAAAGCGTCATCTACCCACTCTGCTACCCTGAATTATTCACCTCTGCATCAGGATTGTTAGGTGCACCAAGAGGTGTCTTATTATACGGTCCTCCTGGTTGTGGTAAGACCATGTTGGCCAAAGCCTTGGCTAAAGAGAGCGGTGCCACATTTATCAACATTCATGTATCAACATTGACTGACAAATACTATGGTGAATCAAACAAGCTTGTATCTGCCGTCTTTACACTCGCCAGAAAACTGCAACCTTCCATTGTATTCATTGACGAAATCGACTCATTTTTGCGTGAACGTAGAAGTACAGATCATGAAACGACAGGTATGATGAAGGCCGAATTCATGAGTTTGTGGGATGGCTTGACTACGGGTGAAGATAGTCGAATCGTTATCTTGGGTGCTACCAATCGCCCTAACGATATCGACTCGGCTATTCTCAGAAGAATGCCAAAGAGATTCTCTGTTAGATTGCCTAGCGAATCACAAAGAAAGAGCATTCTTGAGCTTGTAAGTGACATTAGCATGGTCCAGAGCGCAGGAACTAATGCAATATAGCTTTTACGAAACATCGAATTAGCATCAGACTTCAACATGACAGAGTTGGTGCAAAGAACAGCTGGCCTATCTGGAAGCGATTTGAAGGAACTTTGCCGTAATGCTGCTATGATACCTATTCGTGAATTTGTTCGATCTGTCAGACCTGCTTCTACTAGTGAAGATGCCTCTCAAGACTTGATTGATTTGGATACCTCTGTAAGTTGTGTGAAAGTCTTTAATGTTACAATTGTGGGTATAGGAGTTCTCATATTTTACATTAGAAAATCAACACTCGTCCCTTGACCGTTGCCGACTTTTACTCTTTCGAGGCAACAAATGAAAAATCTTACAGCTACATTTCTGACGAGACTCCTCAACAAGAAAACCTTGATTAAGCTCGTTTATATGCACTTTTATTAAATTAATACACGCGAAAATCTTAGACGTATGTAATGCTACACCCAGAAACATTGACACCACTGATTTTGCTTATTTTAATATGCACAAGCCAACTGCCATATTGAAGGGAAGGCACCGGGGGGGGGGGTTTTTTTTTGGGTATAAACTGAACT
>DF836416.1:2075-12347 GCA_000950595.1 Mucor ambiguus
TATATCAATAGTACATGATTCCTAAGTGTATACCGTTCAGTATACATCTTTAGCATGTATTTGGATATATGAAATGTTTATAGCATGTCGCATGCAAGTCGATAACATAGCATATATTGTACCAGTCTGTAGTACATAATGTACCTGTATCTAGTATCGCAAATACAAGCATATATCTTGTAGCGTTGATTCTAAAGAAGTGCACATCTGAATCATAAAGCTTATATCGCATTGATTTTGGCACTTGACCTAAGATGACGAGCATCCGTTGTCGATGTCGGAATACAAGTAAAAGTTTATCGTGCCATCTATGTTCTTGGTGTTGCCATATATAGCCTATATCGTATAAATCCTATAGTAGTACTTAGTGTATTCGTCGTTTATGTCCATTATACTGCAGTACAAATCTACATTAACATCAAATCCAGTACACACATCGTTTATGTCTAATTTTGGTAGCTAGATAAACTCGTCGAAAAGCAGATTAGTAGTAAATATATTCCACGGGTACTATTATCTGCCTACCTTCACCATATTTCAAATCCACCAACTGTTGTATTATGATATAAAGGTGGTTCGATTCTTTTTTGTTATGGTCATGTATGTCCAGTTGCAAAAAAAATATTGGTTTATGAGAATCAATGGTATTCAACGCAGATAAGATCATGATTGAATGGTATTTTTTCTTCTTGCTTTGTATGCTCTTATCCATAGTGAATAAAATTGATTTAACGAAATCGATGGTATTGTTTCTGAACATTGCTACGCATTCGCAACATGTGTGTGTGAACAGCCTAAACCTTTGTAATCTGGTTGTACGATGGATGGAAATAAATAGTTACGTCCAAGAGAGCCATTGGCGATCACAAATTTGCAGGATAAATGGAAGGAGATACTCGACCAAACCAAAATTCCAGCCATTTGACGTAGGAAATGCTGACGCTCTATAAGGCTTTAGATAGCGAAAGATTCAGATTTCTCAACCATATTCGAAAATTCAGACTCTGATTGGGAGAATCCGAAATTGTGTGGGCAAAGCATTAAAATGGGTATCGCGTTTACAAGAAAAAAAGTACAGCACCTTTGTCCACTCTACATCAATCTAGCAATTTACCATGGCAACCCTCGAGAAGAAACGAAACATCTTCAGCTTTGGCGATGATGAAGACGAAGTCGATGATGATGAATTCATCAGCTCTGTGCAGCCATTACCGAGCAACGCTGTTGAACGTTCTGCATTCACAGCGCCCGACTTTGACCCAGATACCTTTCTCTCTAGTCGTAGACATTTAGGTCTCGAGCGTATGAAAGCAGAACTCAACACTCACTTAAAGCAACTAAAGACTGAGCTAGTCGAGCTGATTAACCGAGATTATCAAGATTTCATCAATCTCTCTACTAACTTGAAAGGTGTGGATAAAGATATCGAGGAACTGAAAGCACCATTAGCAGATATGGAGATCCAAGTCAAGGTAGGCAAACAAAGTGCGATATGGAATAGCTCGCCTAACTCTTCTGCGTCTGTAATAGAGCGTACGTGAACATTTTCAAGGTGTGATAGATTCATTAGAGTTACAACTTCAAAGTCGAGCACAGCTTAGGGATAAAAAAGTAGGCGAACAGTCTTTCTTCACTTCAATATACACACTCACACATTCAACATCGTAGTCTGTTCTCAAACTATTACTCAATATCCATGATTCAGTGACTAAAGTCGAGGATTTATTAGGGATCAATTCAGATTTAGTGAAGCATTCCTTTGAGAGCACAGAGCACGATCATGTTGTCGTCGTAGATGACAAGTAAGTGTCGAATGAGAGATCATTGCATTTGATATTAACCCAATTCTAGTCTCGGTAAACAAATTGAACGTGTAGCCATTGAATACAATCAAATGCAACATCTCGTTCGTCGTGGTAAAAACTTGGCATTTGTAACTGAAAATGAATGGAGAATCACTCGAATCAAGGACACAATGGAGCAAAAATTGTCCAAAGCGCTATCTGCAGCATTATCACAAATCAGACTTGGCGAAGTGACCAAGGCCACCAAGCAATCATTGACAGAATGTCTGCGCACCTATGCACTGATTGACCAGACACAGATTGCGGAAAGGATCATTCGAGAAGAGTTTATCAAGCCATTTTTAAACAAATGCATCACGCAGAAAGCAGTAGAAGGAGCGAGAAATTACGGTGGATCACCTTCTGCTTCGTCAGCTACGTCAGAGCATCCATTGGCACTTATGTACAACAAGATTCTGCATTTTACATCGACTGATTTGAAACCTATCTTGGATATCACCCAAAAGACATTGAAAGGATCAAATTATGAGATATTGGTGAATTCCTTGTGGTTGGAGATTGTGGATAGGATCAATAAGGAGTGCAAGAGTATATTTGCTGCTGGACAAACAGATGTATTTCACAAGGTAGGTGTGCGCACATGTGCTGACATGGGATAACAAGCTGATGGATGGTGCTTAGAACTATTCAGCTACAGTGTCATTTATCTCTGAATTGGAGGGATTATGCAATTTCAAACGATCTTTACTATTTCTTCGAAACCATCCGACGTATGCAGAATTCATGAAGAAATGGCAGTTACTGGTTTATTTCCAACTACGGTTCCGTGAAATCATCAAAGATGTGGAGCAAGTATTAAACGATCCCATATCCAGTGTTGCTGTAGAAGCAAATCAAGAGATCAGCTTGTATGGAGGAAGAGTGGTTTTAAAGGCTATCAGCAAATGTTGGTCAGATCAGATATTTTTGTACGGTTTATCGCATCGATTCTGGAAATTGACATTACAGCTAATCAAGCGATACAACGGATGGGCCCTTGAAGTGATCAACGTGAGGGAAAATGAGAGGGTTGTTACACGCAAATATGCTAAACCTTGTGTTTCCTTTTAGGCCCGCCATGCTAATGATGCCAAGATTCTGACTCTTCTAGCGCATGATTGCATAAACTTTACTAAGATTGTCAAGAATCAAACACTAGAGACAATGTTATCCAAATTACCCACTAGTGTCCAAGATGGGCCGCTCTTAAAAGGTAAGGATAATGATGTGGTGGGTGCGGATCTATGCTTGGCTAACATTCTATTTTCAGACAGCATGAATGAAGCCTTAGATCAATTGCAACATTCGACTGTGCCCACTATCAATGAGACCATTACCCACAGTATTAGCGCTAGTTGCTTACAGACACTAAAATCCATCAAGAGTGTGACGAATCAATATCGCCATAGTGACAAACCCAAGCCAACCGAACCATCCTATTTTATACCCAACATTTTCAAACCGTTTCACACATTTGTTGGCCAACAACATCTAGCCAGTTTATGCGATCAGCTTTTAGATGAATGGGCGATGACGGTTGCAAAAACAGTTGTCTCACAGTACATAGCTGCATTGGACGATATATTATCAAGTTTGACAAAAACAGAGAAAAGCAAGGCCAAGAATAGCGGCCAATTATCAGATGAAGACAAAATTCGCCTACAGTTCCTACTGGATGTTGAACAAATTGGAAAGGAGGTAACACATGATTAATTTACACTTCATGTACTATTTATACTTAGCGTTCTTTTGTTGTTGTTGTTGTGTAGCTGGACAAGCTGAAGATCGTCGACAAGGATTTAGTCAACTATCCTACATTGCAAGCACTAGTAGAGCCATTTTCATCAATGAAATAATAATAATGTTTATTTTTTCTAAGTAAATTAAGTGATTTTCTGCAAAACAGGACTCTGTGTATCCTTCTTTGTGAACCACAGGTACATTTCACCGATAGCTTGGGAAGCTTCCAAATAGTCATCAATGAGACGAGCAGGAAGTCGAATGAACTCGGTGACGACATTTTCTTTGATCTCGAGTTCTTTTTCGAATTCATCATGATCAAGAGGTAAATCATCAAACTTCCAAGCATTGACGCGTTGAACCACCTTGTTCTTGGATGGATTTCCCCCACTCAAATCTATGCCATGATCAATCATAAACTTGACAGTCTTCTCCCAACCTTCAGCAGGCAATAAGTTGATATCCAAACCCCATTCATCCACAGCACGATGCAGCACTTCCTTTGCTTCTTTCATGGTCTTTGCGCGCACATCCTTGAGATCCATGTGATTGGCATCAGGCACAGTGACATCCCAACGACTGGGAGGACCAAACTCAAGCACAGTGTTCTCAACGAGTTGATTTTCAAACAATTTAGCAGCGGATCTCAAAGCAGGGAGTTCGAAACCTTCAACGTCGATCTTTAGAAAGTGGATAGGTTGACGGAACAAGAGAGATTCTGGAATCTCGGCAGACGCATTATCACTAGCAGCTTCAATCTCTTTAGCGTATTCAGCACCCAAATCCTCAGGTTCCAGAATAGATTTGTCGTCCTTGCGGTCCGTGTTGATCTTGAGCTGCTTCTCCATGGCAGTAGATTGAGGGAAAAGGCGATTGTAAGCGGGTAATGTGTCCAAACGGATGGTTTGAGTGGTGATCAAGGCGTTGGGATTGTCGTAAGAAAGGCCACCAATACCACCGTCGTTGATTTCGACCTTTTCCATGGCGAGTTTCTTAAATTGGTCCAATACAGCAAACGGAAGTACACGAAGACGTTGGGAGAGTTGATTTAGTCTGCCAGCCATATTAATGACACCTATTTATAGGTCAGTCATATTTTCTAAAGGAAAATAGGAAATACACAGCTACTTACTTCGTAAATGAGTTTGAGGTTCAAAAGCAATCGTGTGAGCACCACTAGCGCCAGCAACGAGCGAGAAAAGACCATGATTTGAACCTAGACATGCGCATGAGTGAGTGAGTGTGTATGGGGTTGCCATGGATACTCGTTATTCTTACCAGCATCCACCATGACGAGTGGGGCCGTTCTCTCGGGATCACGACGATGCACACGAAGAATCCACTTCATGAGTGTGTAGATTCTGAACTCACGGTGATAGTGGTTATTGACATCGGGGTAGTTTGTATTGGATACAATAAAGACATCAGGTTTTGTGTTAATCTAAGTACGTATGTTAGCGTCCATCTGTATCACCTTCCCACCAATAAATAATCAACTTACAACACCAAATTGCCATAAATCTCCAGATTGAGCGTATTTTAAACCCTCTGGTGCTAAACGGTAGGTTGTTTTATCTGCAGTAGGTGCGATTGTATCGAGATCCTGACTGGATTTGGCGTGGGTATCTGGTATGGATGTGTGAGTTCTATGTGGTATACTATACACATACAAGGCTCTTACCTGGATAGTGAGTGTCTGGTTCATCAAGGGGCTGAGGGTTGATGCCCACATGTTCGGCCAGTTTGGCCTCTGCGATAGGGCTAATGCCTATGTTGGGTTGAGCAGGTGGAGGAGGTGGAGGAGGAGGTGGTGGATGGCTATCAGCACCTGTGTTTGGATTGAAAGGGGGCGGCTCGAATGCACCTACATTGTCCTTTGTCTGGTATTGCACTTGTCAATGATATCACGACAACACCTGGCACGCACACAAGGACACTTACCTCTTCAGTGATATTACAAAATCGTGGATTTGTGCATGGATATTGCTTCCAAAAAAAGAATATATTGAGTACTATAAAACTGAGGATGAGGACAATGGTCCAAGTTCGCCAGCTTCTCATTATCTTGTTTTATAAAAAAAAAGTGAATTGACTGAAGAAAAGAGAGAAGAAAGAAGAAAAAGAAGAGCAAGACAATCGATTAAACTTTAAATACATGATTTTCATGTATTCTTAGTAGTTGGGGGTTTTAAATTTCCTCCTCAAATGGGTTTCACCAGCGATCAAGTTTTAATAGTTACACCACCTCTGCCACCGTTGTCCATCCCAGCCGTCTGTAGTTTCGTGTAGACCATCTATGCTATGTGTAAGTGTACGGATCAATGAACAGTAACCGCGACTTACAATTTCAGCAGCCTGGACTCTTGCACTGATTTCGGCAGCAGTGTTTCAATCACATGATACACATACGAAGGCTTTGGCTCTGTGAATTGACCTGCCACCATGGGCTTTACAAAGTCAAACAGACAGTCTGCGTTGCGTTGGTGTCTAATTTCAATCTTGCTCTTCTCCTTCTTGAAGATCAGAAGGTTTAGTTTGCTCTTGCAAAAATAATTGGATTCGCCCTTGTAGATGGTATTGTTGATGTTCTTTTTGACCCAACAGTAGTTTTCAACATATCTGAATCCCCACTGCGTTGCAATCTTGACTATTCTATGAAGCCACTCTTTTTCCGACCATATAAACAAGAAGCCGGTTTCTATTACATCAGGCACATTCAACTTGGCCTGTGTCGTTGAAAGGGTTAGTGGATGCATAATGTGTATGTCACATAAAGCACTTACAAGATCATCTATGTTGATCTTGCCTGGCGTAGGTGCTTCTCCTGCCATCAAAAGGGGCGGATCCATGTAAATAGCCTGAAATTGGCTTCCATACTGTGTCAGGTCTTGATCTACAAGATTTTTCACTTCATGATAGGTGTAATGCGTGGGCGGTATGATCTCGGAGAGGGGTTTAATGAAATGAGCCCAGGATGCTTTGATGGGTCTGGGGGGTATTTTGACGTAAGTTGGTAGTGAAGGGTCTATACTGCACACTTGTTTCTTTGCTGTAACAATCCTTCCTGTTTCATCCTTGGCTTGTGCTGCCAGTATCTTGTGTTTGTTCAAAACACTCTGTCGATCAAGGCGTTTCTTTTTCGAAGGAGTGGAGCGTCTATAATCTCTATCTCTGTATTGCCCGTCTTTATCGTCTACTTGTTCATTTAGATCAAAGTCATCTCCCACGTAGTAGTAATCACTATACATGCAAAAAAAAACCAGTCAACTCAATGCATCAATGAATAGGTGCAGTAGACACTTACTCTTCCTCTACAAACTCATTGGTATCGTTGTTTCTATATTCTGCTTGTAATAAATCTAATGCGTCCATATCCACGACAAAGTTAGGGTCGAGGGAAGCGCTTTTAACTGTGAATGCAGATGTGCGACGAAACACTTCTTCTAATTGCTCTTGCGTTAACGGATCTTCTATAAGGGTATCTTGAACACAGCCATCTTGCTCTGGTTTTGCTGGTGGTGTATTGCTGACTAGCTGAGGAGATGAGGTGAATTCTTGCTGTATGCGTTCCAATTCTTCGAATTTCTTCATGATGGCCTCAACTGATTCATTATCCTCCACATAGCCAACATAATGAGCATTGCTACCACGATACACTGAGCTTTACTGGTAGTTGGATTCTCTTTATGGTTTACCTGACTCTAGCATGTGTAGAAGCAGCAAGGGCGGTAGCTTGTCTTCTCTTTCTCTTTGGACGTTCGCTCATCGACGACATTCTTTTGAATGATTGTGGCAATCAGAAAAAGTTCAAGCAAAAGGCCAAATTCTGGGCCGAAATACAGTCATTTCAGAAAGTAAAGTCGCTGGTTTTGAGTTTAATGTCATGCAAAAAATTTGCGTGTTCAATAATGAAGTCGCCTGGTTCAGCAATAGAGTCGTGATCACATGTCACGGGCTTTGTTTATTTTTACCTGTCGCTAATTTTTCTTTAATTTTATAAAACGAGAATGCTCGGCCAGCAGAAAATTTTTCACAGAATGAAGGCCTATTTAAACACCTTTTTTTAGCTTAATGAGCGAGGGGAGGGGCAGAGAGGAGGGGGATACATTTGGTATATTTATGCATATGGACAAAATGTTCACAACTTTTTCATCAAATGAATGGCAGGCAATTCGCAATGGGTGTAGGAGGTGCACTTTTGAGCTCAAAATATAAATAGAAAGAGGCCGTCATTGTTTTAAAATACCAACCAGTTGACCAGCTTTGTACAGTGAAGCTGGGAAATATTGGTCGATTTTGGGCAAATACTAAAAGATAATTGGTAGGTAGGTGGGAGGTGGGCATATACTGTTTCCCCTTTCAGCGAGCCTAAATCGCTATTCCGACACGCCTAGCATGACAAAAGATTGGAGATGTGATTTTAGTCTACTATAAGGCCAACAAACGTAACAGCAGAAATTGATCGTTTAAAACAAAAACCGCTCGTTTAAAGAACTTGCAACCATTTGAGATTTGCAGAACTATAGTTAGTGACATGACCAACGCAGCTGAATCTAAGATCAACGAAGACCCGAGACCAACAACTTCCCACTCCTGGCAGAACAAAGATAAAGATCTTTGAATAAGCCCTGGTCTTTCTCGGTTTTACGCGCTGGGCACTGGTCAGGCCATTGAAGAACATGAATAAATTCAACGATTAAAAGAATTAAACTAAATAGATGCGGGAAGCACATTCTAACGTGAAAAAAAGGTGAGTCAATAAGTTATAAAGTAGGCGAAATCAAACCTGTACATTCCGCAAAGCAATGTTACAATGTACCGCAGTGGAGATACTACATGTCAGTTGGCCACGAAGGAGTCCCTGATTGGTACAATCAAACTTTTCTCTTTTTCCCTCTGACCTTGGGGCAATCATCCTGCCTATGCGTCAGCCCATACTCAAGAGAAAATATTGCTTTTTGGAATCAGCTGTGTGTTGGGTCGTTCAAGGGAGTGGACCTCGTAACAATGTGCGACGTACGGACAGAGCTTAGAAACAACCCATGTAAAAAACCTTGCAGTTTCCTTCTTCATCTCATAGCTTCCATCTTCAAGCGAGGGAAGAGATACTATTGCATGGCCACACAACTGTGTTGAAGGAGAAAGAAGAAGAAAAAGATATTCCGTGGGAATCCGTGAAAAAAAAATCACAGTGAGCCAAGAAAATGAAGGCTTGTCATTGGCCAGTCAAATAAAAGTGAACGCCAGGAACTCAGTTAAACACACAGTTTTCGTGGAGAAGCATTGGCGAGCACTTTTGCACATTGCAACAATAGCTATCATTTGACAAGCAAAATATCTTTGTATTTGTCAACAGTAAGGATTGCTGTACATCACTAGAGAAAAAAAACGGTGTTCATGGTTCTCCATAGATCGTTTGATAAAAAATAGCAAGCCTAAACAGCAAGCTACGATGCACTCAAGCCTGATTGATCCATATTGAGCTGATTGCCGATCTACATCATGTGTATGTAAAGATCCATTCTGCAAAGAGCCGAGTTCAGTTATTGGATAAAGACAATCAGCAAATTTATTGACTCAAGTGCTCAAAAACTCTGGAGGATATTTCTTCCACTCAAGTATCACGGCCGCCTACAACAATGACCAAATCAATGCGCCAAAAGGGACCTTTGCCTGTGAATCAAACCATCAAGTATTACTTCAAACCTGTAGTTAATACTACTGCAATAGAAAACAAAACCAGTGATGGTAGTATATTATCTAGTAGCAATATCCGAACGCCTTCGACTTCTCCAGCTTCCTTGCGCTTGGTAAGTCAGTGGAATGTTTCTAGATTTATACTGACCCACTGTCATGCGCAATAGCAACATCAACATCAATTAGATGGCGCATTGGACATGGATAAAAATCTTCACTCAGTAGAGTCTTACAAGCTTCTCAACCCTGCTCCTCTCGCTACATACCAAAAGAACAATAGTGCCTTATCCAAGCACATCTGTATGCTGAAGCATCACGTTTACTTGGAAGAAAATCCAGGTATGACTCGGAAAGGGCTCAAAAAAGCAACATGAGCTAATATTCACTTATGCATGCTAGGAATCAGCAGATTGCTTCGAGATTCCACTGATGTAGGGGCTATTGATGACTTGATTCGAATGATTGAATACAGAACGAGATAGTATCTCATTCAAACATCTAGCATAAGGTAAACTATCTTGACATTTACGCTGTTCAGCGCACTAAATACACCATTTGACATCATAGCGAGCAAGTCGTTTATCAGCGTATTTTAGCTCACATTGGACACCTTGGTAACCTAATATTACGTTTCCCAATTTCCTTACACCAATGGCAGCTTCAGAGCACCCACATACTTGGCATCTGAAGGGTTTATAGCCGAATTCGATATTCCATTCATAATGAGAGACGACTCATAAAGAGATGTAGCAAGCATTTACTGATTTATTAAAAGATGTGTATATAATGTAACTGATGATGAATAAGACGCCCATTTTCTATTTACACGGTACCCTCTGAAGCAGCAGGCGCCTCAGGATTTGCAGCTTGTTCTTGAGCAGCAGGCTTAGGAGCCTCTTCTTCTTGAGCAGCAGGCTTGGGAGCCTCTTCTTCTTGAACAGCAGGCTTGGGAGCCTCTTCTTCTTGAACAGCAGGCTTGGGAGCCTCTTCT